>BGPR01000625.1:226354-276923 GCA_013235015.1 Araneus ventricosus
GCTGCCCCGGCTGTTTAGATGGAGCAGATTCTAAACTGGCAAGTTTAGTTTTTGATCAATGTAATACAATGCCATGCCGTTGTTCAAATTGGTACTGCTGTCTCTATATACATGTATGTTAGTAGTTATTTGAGTAGTTAAATATTATCTTAATGTGTTCACCAACCATTTAAACACGCTATCCAAAACTCTATCAACTATTATCTACAACAAAAATGTTAAGAACAGTGAAAATTTTCATTGATTAAATTTATTATTGAAAGAAGTTGCGAATTTCAAATGAAAAACCATTGTCTAATAACGCTTAACAATTGCTTAAATCGCAAGTATTAAAATCTCGAAAAAAATCACTATATATCAACGACCAAACGAAGCAATTCTCTCTGAAATCGTTTCACAAGATTATACGCTTTCTCTTGCACTCCTACTATCGTGCAGAGAATAAGGAAAATAGATTTTGGCAAACAAAATTATACATTTCCATTAAAATTAACCTAAATATAGGATCAAAATAAAACGTTCAGTGATAATTTAATATTCCATTGATTTGGAATTTGATTGCGATTTTTGTAACTTAAAAGGCATAGTTTTAAGGCTCTCAACTGGTTTTAGAGTTGTTTTTCCGGAGATTGGGTCTTGCACCAAGATAATATTAACATGCATACAGTTTCGCGAAGCACAACCACAAGTTGCTGTTGCGTTATCAGTCTCCCAATCAATTATAAGTGCAAATATCTCTAATGTGACCTCTTGTGTCATAATTTCTGAATTAAATGTAATTTGATGACCTTGTACTTGTTCTTTTGCTGCGGTTGATGATTTCGTTTTTCGACCTGCTCTTTGAAAACTTCATTAAATATTTGGCCATAAGTTTTGATTAATATACATCCAAGTTCTCGTTTATACATTTTTTCTGCCAGTAAGACATTTACGATTCTTTGAGTAATGACTGCTGATATTGTAATTCAGGATCGAATATTAATTAAATATTGTGGGACATCTTCCATTACCAGCGCTACAGTCATAAGCAAGATATGCCTTTAATACCGCTTGCTATTCGTACAATCAAATGTATTCTGTTGCTACTTGTATGCCATTTCGTTACTTTCATAGATGTGTTTTCTCAAAAAATCATCTTGTGCTTTTAAGATTGATAGGGTAATAAAAGATAGTGTAAACCCAGTCACCCAAACAATAAAAAATCCGATTAAATGGAAAATAAAATAAATACTTCAAAAAGTAAATTATAAACGGCGCGGAGTTGGTTTTTATTTTGTGCTGTTCGATGAATATTGAATACTTTGGATAGAACTTTCTTCAGCTTGATTTGCTGTAATTACATCAAGCAGCGTTTACATCAGTTTTTAATGAGAATTTTGCATTATAATTTTTCTGGCTGATGGTTAGTCTTAATGATATGTTGGCGAATTGTTGTTGCTCTATGAAAAGCCAAAATCATTAGTAAGGCAATTTATATTTCGGAAAGCTAAAAGTTCTAAATTTGCCGTCTCAATTTTATTCCAAGCGGCTAGGGTGCTTAAATTTCTTCTTTGCGAGGTTTATCGTCACTTCTAGATCAGCCTTGAGTACTTTTTCCTCTTTGATTTCTTCACCATCTCAGTGTAATCTAGAAGTTTTGTTTAGTTTTGATGCGAAATAAAAGTTTGGTCTTGTGATTCTTTAATATGTTACCGCATTTTTAACATGCGCTGTAGATTTTGTTTCATAACAGTTCTTATTTTCGTATTAATAATATTGGCGATTCACAGTGAAAGTAACGTAATTAGACGATTAAAAAAATTAAGTGTAGTAATCAGTTTATTTATGCTCTCTTCAAAATCGATCGATATATAAAGTTTTGGTTCGAAAAGTTGTAAATACATATTTTTGGATAGTAATTCGGTTCACAAATATCTCTAATTCGAAATTATGTTCGGAAAACTGTGGTGAAGCACATGCATTTGTCTGCATTTATTACGATAGTAAAGCATTTAGGAATTTGAAAGCATTAAGCTAATATCAAACAAGCTTAGTAGAGGAAACTAAATAGTTAATAAAAAATATATTCATTTAAATAGTATTTTGGTGTTGGTATTATAAAATTAAGCTTCTTTATGGATGAAAGATTGCCTTACAAGGGAGGGATGGATGCATGAAGAGTGTTTTGTGAGATTTTGTCTGATAGAAGACTTGGTTGGAATGTTCATAATGATTGCAGAAGTAGTCGGATGAATGAACTTGGAGATTAAATGGAATTCTGGTCAAAATAGGGTCGAGGATGTGCCAGCCGGCTGGCGGGAGGGCGGGAATTTCTGGAAATTTGATGCAACTGAAGACGATATAAAGAAGCTTAATTTATACTTATAATACTGAATTATTTTCGGAGAGCAGGAAGGATAAATAGGGTTTAAATTTATTTATGCTGATCTGCATAGAGGTTAACGAATATTTCGGTAGTTTTTATAAATGGCTGTGCTTCACTGACAGAAATTTAATGCAGGGTATTTTAATTGTTTATCTCGGAAATTTCACGCAATGAATTATCCGACCTGATTAAATATCTTATGTTGGGCGACCTTGTAAATAGGTATGAATTTGTTTTAAATGTAGACTGTTTTAAATAAGTTTTTAATTGCAATAAACTTCTACTGCGAATCACTGACCACTTATACAAGTCATGAACAATATCTCAAAATATAAAACAAATTATTTGAATTATTTTTCTCAACATGTTTTGTATTTAGGAGTCATGTAACTTAACTGAATTTTATCGATGTTTTTCTAATGTACACTGGACAAAATTTTTTTTTCATGTTGGTTGAGAAAGAAAAGGTTATACCTCTGTACTTTTGTGCCCTGATTTCAAATCTGTTAACCGTTTTTCTGAATCACTCATAGTTTTTGAGCAACGTAGTAACTCTTGTTATATACATTAGGAAATTATATTCAGCTTGCAATACTTACACAGGCATATTAAAATGTTACAAACCTTCACTTTCTTGTGTACTTGACCTGTCGACTGTGCTTGACTTGAGGAATATCCATTTTCAGTGTCCAACAATAGTCGGCTAACATTTTGGGATTCCATTTCCCTTGATAACGAGTTCCCATATTCCAGATATCTTGATGGAACCGTTTAACATGCTCGTCGCTTACTGATCCAAGGTTTTCAGGGAACAATTCTAAGTGGGAGTGCAAGAAATGGATTTTCAACGTCATGTTGAATCGCATGGTTTTGTAGGCCTTTAAGTAAGTTATTGACGATTTAACTGTAGGTTTCCGCTTTGTGATTTCCAAGGAAGTTTTTTGCTAACTCCTTAAACGATGTCCATGCTGCGGCTTCCTTTTTAGTCAGTTTACTCTCAAACACCGGATCCTTCATTAGTTGTCTAAATTGAGGTCCAACAAATATGCCTTCCTTAATTTTTGCTCCACTCACTTTTGGAAACTTCAGACGTAAGTACTAAAAGCCACTCCTTCCACAGTCCATCTCTTTAACAAAATTCTTCATCATACCTAATTTGATGTGCAATGGAGTCGAGAGAATTTTTTCTGAGGAAACTAGTGGTTTGTTCTCTACATTCTTCACACCCAGTATGAGGAACTGTCGCTTGGGCCACACCTTCTCGATGTAGTGCTTTTTTTCTGTCCCTGCTGTCCCACTGGCGCAGAAAACAAAACTTGGTGTAGCCTGCTTGCAATCCAACTAAGACGGCAATCACTTTAAAGTCGGCGCAGATATGCCAAGAATACTTACTGTACCCAATACTGAACAACATATGCTTCAAGATTTAGTGTGTTTCTTTCATATGAACAGCATGTCCTACAGGAATCGAAGGGTGCTTTGTTACCATTGAGTAACAGAACTGCTTTTAAGCTGACCTTTGAAGAGTCTATAAACACCATTCTTAAGGGTTATGTTGTTGTCCTAGAGCCTTAAACAACGAGTCAACATCATTACAAAATATCACATCACCATCTTGGCAAAAGCTTCCACGTGCTGCCAAATAGAAACATCTGTCTTTACAAAGCGACTCGTGCGTTGAATCGTATTTGCGTTGCAGGAGTCTCGATATAAAAACACCTGTTATAATTTTTGACAGTCTTTTCTTTATGAAAACTATATATTTGTAAGAGCATTTCAAACCCAAACATTATCTTCTTGGCCGACAATTAAGTTTTTCGGAAAGTATTTTTGACGACATATTTCAACGACATTTTCTATGTACATGTATGCAATTACGAGTAGTGTAACTGAAAGACAGTATGTTACAGAGGTTTTTATTACATTCGGGTTCAGTGACCATGAAAACACCATTATTACTTAAAATCTCAAAGGGAACAAAAAAGTATCCTGGCTACGACATTGATTCAAATAAAAGAAGGGAGTGGACAGAGGTTTTGGTACGAGTTCATGTTGCATAAAATTGGAGGGTGATAGACAAATTCTAATTGGTTTTTCGAATTTAGAACGTGAAAGTACATAATTAGTTAAAATCATACGAGCAACAAAATGGTTGTTATCCAGTGTTACTCAAGTGGCTCAAAACAAATCTAGCTTCCGGGATTTAAAATCCAAAGCTGATACCTTGCTGATCGATTTCTGAAGTTAACTGGTCTTGATTGCAGCCACAATACCCTTCCACAAGAAAACAAAACTGATCTATAAAATTCTCAAGGAAACTTAAATTCGGATAATGGGTTGTTTTCGTGCTTTTGGTCCTGTCTTTTCATATCGTGAGATTTTTAAACAGACACTGCTAGCAATCTTGTTCTTGTCGCTCAAGTCTACTTAAAATAAATATGCCCGATTCCTATACATTTAGATTTCTCGTGACTTCCTCAGATTAACGGTATTCTTACTAAACAGAGTAGCACTTTTTGTGTACTAATCTGTCAGCACACATTTTTCCCCGAAACGTAACATGAGAAATAAATTGTACAGCTTGCACCATTACCGTTCTCCCCAGATATTGTGGAGTTACTAATGAGCAGTTAATTATTTCACATCAGATTACTTTGTTTGCAGCTATTCTCTAAAATGTTTTGTCCATGTTGTATTTGTTTATTCCGAGGTTTAGACTTTGACACATGTCACACTGTGAAGCAAAGAAGGGAATTTAAAATAAGACGTAAAATGTCGCCTTTTAAATTATCATATAGCTAAAACCGTTTGCTATATCATATATAAAGATTTCAAGCAAAGTGAAGTCCACAAAACCTTTTACAGTCCTTTTATGAATTGGAATGTTTTCAGACATCTGAAAGATTGGAGGAAGATAAGTCGTAAAAATGTACCAGCAACAATTTCTGTAATAATTGAAATTGTTGGTTTAGTATGTGGCACCTCTTATAATCTTGAGATCCATGTCGTTCACCAAGGGAGCAGACGTCAAGCTGGCTAGTCTTTGAAATGGTCATACGTGGCACGGGCATAAATATTTATTACTGGGTGAGTGGGCCCCTATGTTCCCAGAGTGCGAGTGCATTAACAAGTTATCTGCTTATGACGAGTATAGAAAAGTGCACAATTTTGTGTTTTGACGAATATATTCGTCATGAGTAAACAGTGGTGACAATTTGCAGTTTAAATTGCAATTTTAGTGAAAACTAAAATATATTCGTAGAATTAAAGATGTTTGAAATATTTTGAGGTCAAGTCAAAATAAGTTTTTAAATAATTATGAAAGAACCGTTTATGTTACGAATTTTTTCGTAAATGTGTTGACTTTTATCATTCATCACTGAAGAAATTACAGATTCATATATTGTTTTCTCATATGCAATAAGTATCGCAATATTTTTGTCCGATCGAAGAAAGTAACATTGTATTGTAGTTGTAGTCAATAGTAAGTCGACGAGCTAAATCTGAAGCTGCCTGTCTAATAGAAAAACACTTCCCTGATTATGTACCTACATCTTGAAAACGCAATTCTACACGAATATGTTCACTTTGTTATAAAAATAATTCTCGGAAAGAATCGCGATATTGGCGTTCAACTTGCGAAGTTCCATTACACATTGTACCATGCTTTGCTCAATACCATTCTCCAACAGCAGATTAAAGTAAGAAATTGATTTGTCATGGTTTTTTCGTCCATATGTAAACTATGTGAATTTAAGTAAATAAATGAATGTAATAAAATAGTCATTTCACTACAATTTAATTCCATATTACACATACTCTGTGTTTGACGAGTATAGTCATCGCTTAATTTGTGCGACGTAGTTTAAATATACATTTTCCAAAGACGTTAAAACGGTTAACTGGTTATAATACGGATGTTTATTTTAACACAGTGTCCCGTTTGTAATTGTCAACGAGTAAATCTATTTCACGGATCTCTTTTCAACATAGAAAACTTGATGGAAAAGAATTTCCACCATAACTTATTTCGATTTCTTCCAGCAATAAATTTTATAAATTATATCTAAATTCTTATCTTCATCCAAGGATTTAATATTTTCATCGAATTTTATTCTTTTATAAATTAAATGAATTTTCTTTAATACATAAATATTTTCCCACCTAAATACAGTTGAGGAACTCGTAATAGGTCTAGGGCAGTTTGCTCTCCATTGGACCTTGTTCCATAAAAATCGAAACATACCTTAGTAGTTAAGGAAAATTTGAACCGTTTGTAATATATCTACAGGTGAGAATACAATCATAAAAGTTTTATCAGTATAAACATTTAAAAATTACTATAAACACTTTTGAAATTGTTACATAAACTTTATTCTCTCCATTTCAAGCAAAAGTAACTTCATAAAATGAAATGCTCATATGCTTGTTGGTATATCCATGAATATTTGTTATAATAAACTACTGACATTTTATGTCTCAGCGGGATATTTTCTGCAAATAATGGTTTCTAAATTATATTCGGATATGAGAAGATAAGAAGTTTAAATGTTGGTTTGTAAAACTTTGTGAATACTCAAATTATAATGAAATACTTTTTCAGTCATTGATGCGCTTGCAGTAAACATACGGGAAGTTGAAATTATCTTTCAAGAATATTAGAATTCAATGATACGATAAAGTGTGAATAAAATACAATTTTAAAAATTCTGCTTAAATTCATTATTTATGTTTTCATCACTATTTGCAACAAACTGTTTTTAAATGGTTGGTGAACTACCAGATCGTATCTTGTATGCCATTATGAATCAAAATGTTCAAATTAGTAATTATAGATAGTATAGTAGCTTGCTACTAGTTGCCTAACTTGTTCGGCGTAGAAAATCTTCCGTCAAGGAAAGGAAGGATGTCAACCTTCAAATTCAATGTCTACACAGTTTATTATTAGTGAATGTGACGAGCTACATTCTGCAACTCATCAGAGAAACTAAAAATTGGTAGAAATGTAAGATGTCAATTGGCTTTTTCTGAAACTTATGAATCCTGATGTATTTAAGATTCGTAGGTCATTTGATAATGTATAATGTAGCTTTAGTGTTGCAGTTTATGACTCAAAAATAAAGACTGGGTGATATTTAAATTTATATTCCTGACCGCCGAGCCCTTTTTATGGATATTTTATTTCCAAACCTAAGTTCAGGCACAATTTATTTTAAGAGAAACTTCTACAAATTTATGTACAAGGCCTTTCTATCAACATGAGTACACTATTTAGCTGTGGCACAAACAGATGGATGCATTTAACTCTACGGAGCTCATATTCTGTAATGCATCTGTCGAAAAGAGTCGGTTTAGAGTCTTATATTTCTTTCCCTTTCAGTTCAATGTGGGACTCCACCATGAATGAATTGCCTGATGGATAGTAAGAAGTCGGATAATGACTAAGCTTTCAGTTTTCCAGATAATTTGCACGTTAGAGTATTTGTTCACTCTGCGTTGAAATCTCTTAAAACTGCTTCTTTATTAATTACTATTTCCTTATTCCTTTCGAGAGCATTTTCTAGCGTTTTCAACCATTTCTCAATCGACTGAAGGATGGTCTAAAATCGTGCTTTACCGACATTTTTTTTCCAGTGACTTTTCTTCCAGTGGCTCCACATCACCTCCCCCATATAAGGACGTAATTGGTTAGTACATCGAATTGATATTTAAGTCTGAAATTAAGTCAAAGTAGCGTTCTGAAAGACAAAGGGCATGACTACGCTCGAGAAATTCAAGTGCCCGTTACATTTACATTTTTATTGATTGAAAATAACATTAAATTTCCCAAATATGATGTATAATTACCTCAAATTTTTATGCTAAGGGCTTATGATCATTAATAGAATCGCTGAGCTGTAATAAAGTCACCATTTGCTGAACAATCTCATGTGGTGCATAAAACCAGAAACTGGTTCTGTTGAAATTCATAAGTAAGTAGTGAGTTCCGATGTGATTCTGTACCATTTATTGAGTACCGCTAAATTTCTGTATTGTTTAATTCATCTTTGTTTAATATTGATGTAGGTGAGGTTGGTTTTTATTGCAACAAATCATTTTTAGATTTCTTTTCTACAAAGCAACATGGTAATTACATAGCTCTTTTCTTAATTGAACTGAAATAAATGTTTCTTCATCTCTCGGGTTCAACTTTTAAGTCATAGGTAAACATCACCTGGCTTACAGTAATAACTCTGTAGCTCTCGCTTCTTGTGATCACTGCCTGTCAAACTTTAAAACAGTAAAGAAAAGAACTGCTCGAATCCAAAGGTTTTATTCGTGTTCTTGTCTCTGAAACAACTGTTGTATTTCGTGAGTATAAATCAAATTTCCGTGGTTAATTGAAGAATATGTAAAGAATGTATCAACAGGAAGGGTTGCAACATTAACGCTGATAAAGGTTCTGTTTTTCCTCTGGGTAGGCTGTGCCGGCATGGGAAAATAAATAAGTCTATTCCGCATCTCAACTACAAGTCAAATTCCCGCCTTTTAATTGTGTGTCGGAAGTTTAAGCGCGCATAATAAATCGAAGTCATGGTTTTTTGTTTAATATTTTTGATTATGCCGACATTTATTTCGGAACAGTAGCTTTCCATTAACCATACTCTGTATATATTTTGCTGGTCTTTTTTCAAGATCGCAGCAGCCGCATCCACTTTTGCCAGAGCCCGTCTTGTCGCTGGGGTTGAGTTACACTTTCGACTTTCAAACCACGCTTTGGAAATTTACGGTGTGTCAGTATCTTATGCAGCTACGGCTCGATGTTAATCCGAACCTTATTCTGTTCACTGCATTTAATTGAAGCGTTTATGTGTGGAGATTCATGTTCAATACAAACGACGTTAATCTGATGTTAAGTCATTCAGATGAGCAAATCACGAAAACGACAATCCAAA
This sequence comes from Araneus ventricosus, assembly GCA_013235015.1. Lineage (NCBI taxonomy): Eukaryota > Metazoa > Arthropoda > Arachnida > Araneae > Araneidae > Araneus > Araneus ventricosus. Next base: position 235,655 of record BGPR01000625.1, read on the forward strand.
TAGCGCATAGAATGTTAATCACCGTTTCAGTTCAATGGTTTTACTTACTGAAAACATCTACAGGTATCCTCATGACTTCAAGAAATATTCTCAAAATCAGAACCTACTAAATATTTTTCTTTACAATTGATTATATCAGATGCGATTGCTTCCAGGAAATCAGTAAACAATCTTTTATATCACTTCTGGAAAAGGAATTCCTATAAGAGGAGACAAATTCCTTCTCTAAAGTTAATAATCTTTAATAACAAAGTTTCGATTCACAAGAGGTAAATCTGCTCTTATATGGATTTCAAATGTTCTATTTCGAGATGCTTCAAGAAATTGAGTAGCTCTCTGCATTTTCAACTTCCTCATTACTAAAAATTTCCTAATCATTTTTCTTTAGCAACTTTTTCAGTTTTAAATATTCTGCGATATTAAATACAGAAATATGCTTGTGTAATTACCGGTATTTTATGAATTAACTGATCGAAACATTTTACCAAAAGATATACATCAATTTTTAAGAGGACATAGGTCAAGCCGTCAAGCGCATGAAAAAACTTCCCGACAAAATATATAGCGGTAGGTTTTATAAGTTTAGGAACAAATCGCTGTAATATTCCTAAAAATTGGTTATAGATGAAGTCTTATGCATATGCATCTATTTTCTTGTCAATTCAGTTTTAACTATTGTGACTCTAATCTTTTTCTTTACGATAACTGCAGATGCTGCACTAGAATTTTTCCTTCCGAATACTGACTACCATTTCCGCTGTACCACAAACACATATTAGTACTTTTCACTCTCAACCGAAATTTGTCATCTGACCACCCCAAAAAAGAATTTTCTCTCCTTTCTTATTATATCAACTCGAGTGTAATGGCTAGAATTATTGCAAAACGAGAAAGACAGTAAGATGTAACCTCATGAGCAATAGAAAGCAATTGCATATTTTACTTCCCAATAACTTAATACGGTAAGCCTTTTCACTGCAAGAATCTTAGTTAAAAAATGAACTTGGATGTTAATTCTCTAGTAATACAAAGTCAATTCGAGCAAAACGAATACTAAATTTAACGTTCTAAACGCCTAATTATTTTGATCCTTTAAAGCTAAGTTATCTAACCTGAAAGCTAAAGTTTTTTGTATTTAATTGTATCTCTGAAATCTTAAGAATAGTTCATACATGTTTGTTTCAGAAAATGTATGAATACGAACTATCTGCTTTTAAATCAAACCTGAGAAACCGAAAACTCGTTTCCGTCTCTATGAAGGTTAAAACTTCTCTACGGTTTATGAGTCTCCGACTATTCACAAAGAAATTTCCACTTTTTTTTACCGAATAGGTTGCGTATTTAGTTCCCTTAATGTAGGTGATCTTTCCGAATACTTATTCTCTGGACAGGGCTTTGTTGCAAATTAATTTATCTCTCAGATTATATTTCGAAGTTATTGGCCCCGTGACAGATGAGTTCGTCTTTTTTTTTAAATCGCGGATAAAAGGCAAAAGCGATAACTGAACAGCAGTCCAATTTCGTTTAAAATTCCCAAACCAATAATTTGCACACATCCAGTTTCGTGCAGTATTTGCTACGGCATGCAAATTTTCATGACACAATGTAAATTTGTCGCGTTACTGAGGAAAATTAAAATTTCAGCTAAAATGTCCCTTCTCCCTCCCCCTCTTCAGATTTCGAACTAGCGAATATTGACACTGCTCATATCGGGGGAAAGTTGACGATACCGGAAATGGTTTTTAAAATTTGAACTTTGCTGAACATGCAGAGTAATTCGTTAAATTGTTTGAAAATTATTTCCTGTCTAGATTCAAAATGAGTCTTAAATAAAACCCTGAAACTCTAGACTAGAATATTCGGAATCCCTTAGTTTTAACCTATATGTGCATTAGGCCTCTCGTTTCCAAACAAATAGTTTTACAAAATATTAGTTTACTTGTGTGTGAAATTAGTGTCGAATCGGGATTTTCCAAATAAATTGTTCACCATTGCTTCCCTTTAAATAGAAGAGAAAATAAGAGTATCCCATAACCATGGTTATTATTAGACAACTTATGATAATGAAAAGTATATGCTTTGAAAACATAAGTATGAAGGCTGATTTTCAAACGCTAAACTAGAAATTAGATGCTCGAATATTACGCCTGAGCACCGATTAATTCTCGGTACATTCGTTAAACTCATTTAAATAAGGATATTCAATAATAATTTCTTGACTGTTAAAAACTAAATTATTAAGTATTCAGTTGTAAAATTCGAACTTAAATACCGTCGATCAGAACCCTGAACAATACCGTTTCTCTTTTTTTATTTGGTAATGCAGGGAACAGCGCCTTTCCTTTATTCCCTTTTAGAAAAAAGTAAAGTCAAACTTGCCGTTAAATTCTCTTTATCAGAAGGTTGCCGAAAAGCTTTGCTAGCGAGCCAATGGGTAGTCTTCTGCATTTTAAGAGGGAATGTTTTGATTACGATGCCTGATCACCATCATAATCAAAACTCTTCCACCCCACCCCCTTCAGGTGAGGAAACGTTCTTTGATTGACTTCCAAAATCCCAAACTTCACTCAATATGCGAAGTAAAACCAGTCTATAAAGGCATCTTGTACCATAATTAAAATCTAGTTTGGCAGGACCTTATACAAGTGGTAGTATTTATTGAATGGTAGGCATAAAGAGAACTTTTCTAAAGTACTTTTTAAGTTAATAATCTTAATCGTAACATGTGTCGCTAAAATTTCATTCACAATTAAAAATGGTAGATAACAAGTAATGAAGTCTCGTATTTCCAGAATATCTCATCCCCCTCAATATTCGTATATTTTAAGACTACGTGTTTATGGGTTGGGTGCTTAAATTCCAGTCTGGTTCTTGAAATTCGTTACAGAAAAATAAACTATAGCGCTTTAATGACTTTAATAATAAAACAGAATTGTTCTGAATAGGCAAAATCCCTCTCTAAATCTTAATTTGTTGTCTAAGAACTGTAAAATAGCTTACGGAATTATTCAAATTCAAAATTTTGTGAACGATATCCTTTATTAACGCGTGCCAAGCATCCAGTTTTATAACTTTAAACGAATGCTTTGAGTTTTGTGGCTGAAAGGCTGAGTTTTTGAAAAAGGCCGAAGCTGAAAGTTTTTGGCCAAGTTATGCTTAAATTTGACGAAAAGGAATCATTTTCTGTATTTTAACTAAGGTTATCGGTATCGAAATCTAACATTCTATTTGTTAGGTAAGAAAAGAGGGCAGAGAGGTTTGGTTATATTAAGAAATTCGGTGTTGCGTACTCTAACTGCTCTTAACTGGATGTGTAGCAATTTGATGATCAGTGCAAAGATGAAAGTATAGACAAGCGGCGTTATTTAGTTGTTTCTCTGCCGACACTAGAAAAAAAATGGTTTTGTAGTATATAGATTATTTCCAGGAGAAATTTAAGAATTCAAATTTGTATATTACTTTAAAATTTTATTCGTACCGTATTCTATATTTTCAAGTGAAGGAATTTCTTTTCAAAGGAACTTATCAGATTATTTGAACTTAAGTCTTTTAAATACTAGAAGCATTGAAATTTGCTTCTTCTGTGTAGGAATAAAACACTTTATCAGACAACGCTCGCTGTGGAATCCTGTTTCAAGAAAATGGTTAGAAGAAAATATTCCCCCAAGCATGTTTTTTGGTCTCTGAAGTTAAGCTTAAGTTAAGATCATTCGCTGCTTCTAAATTTTACTCATTCGCAGTATTAAATGTTGAAATAAATAACCGGGCACGTGCATCTTGTTAACTATAACTACCCAGTTTCTTGGGACAAAGGGAATTTATCGAAATTAATTGGCATTTTAAACTGGAAAATCCCAGGTTGCTGTGTCTTAACTTTAGATTTTCGTTCCAAAGTAAGTGCCACAGAAATCGTTTTAGTTTCATTTTCAAATTTGTGTTTTAAAGCTTTAAGCTTTATTTTACCATTAGATTAAATACTGTGTGTAGGAAAATCTGATCATAAATGCGCAAGTCGTTTTATTGTTATGAAATTAATTATACTTGGATCAACTATGAAAGTATGAAGTCCAATGCTCTCAATTAAAATTTATATTTTGAGACAGACATTTTTGGGATTGAATTTTTTAATTATATTCTATTGCGCATCTTCTGATACACTAATCAAAATTAAGAGAAGGCAGTCTCGAGCGGAAATTTCATAAATGTTCTCTGTATGTGGACGCAGTGAATGTCGAGCCTATCCTGTTCTTGCACTTAGTGTGCTGCAACCATTAATGTTGGTTCTGTTAGTGTATTCGTTATCTGATCAGCTTTCAAATTAGAATTTCTTCTAGTAATTCTTTGCGTGGTTTCAAATTAAGGCAAGCCATAAATTATTCTTTCGGTCATTTATGTTTCATCACTTTATTTTCCATAGTCTTTTACAGAATACTCTCTTAATGTAACCATAAAATGAAGTTCCTTCGAAAATCGTCTTTGAATGCAAGCATAGCAACGGTAATTTAGGATTTTCTCGTGGTATGGAGAATAGCAATCTTGGCGAGAGTTTCAAACCGAGGCGAGGTAATTCGAAATTTCTGTATATTACCATTAACATGATTATTAACTTCGCGGATATTTTTCATAAACATTCCATACAATAATCAATTTTGGAATCGCTCCTGAATATTACATGTAAAGCTATGAAAGAGCGTCTTCGAAGACTCTCTTTTAATTTTAAAACAATTAATTTAAAGTGTTTTAAATTTTTACAGCGCAAGTTTGAAATCTACGAAGATATTAGCAAAATATTTAAAAGGAGAATCTCTCCAAATTTTCAATTTAATTAGAAAATATACATTTACTATGTTTAAATCTTACTTGAAAAGATTCTCCTTTTAATGTACATTTTAAACTACGCTTTTAAAATATCCTTACATAGAAGTCTCAACTACTTGGATTATTTTTGTTTCGCTGTCTATATTGAGATTCTTAAGTAGATATTTGAAATGCATATTTTATCTCGAATTCAAGATCTACGATAATATCCAAAATGGTAATCGGGAATAATCGAAAATAAGGCCTCAAAAATTACGAATTTGGGAAATTCCTTGAATTTAGTTGGATCCTTTTCACTATTATTTTATCAACTTCATTCTTCATGTGCCTGTCTTTAACTATAAATTAATGGGTTTCAAATTGTAGGGGCATTTAGAATTTAAAGTACAGAAGGCTTTATAAAATCGAACTTGGGTATCTATGCTCGTATCTTTCGAATGGTAAATGGGGGAGGAGTTGCGTTGCGAATTTCGGGGGAATCAAATTGCCATGTTTCGCTGTCTGTGTGAGAGGCGGAAATAAGATGGTACGTGTTACAAATAACGGCGTTGGAGACATGCCAGTAGGATAGCAACAGTAGACAGTTAGTGAAGCAGTCGGTAAGAACTGGGTGGAGGAAGTTTCAAACAAAATTAAATCTGGCGTTTAGGGCCCTCGCTTCAGCCACTGTCGCTTAAATTTGAAATGATACGATTTTAGCGAGTTAAACTGAGGTGTATTGGTTTATGTGATTTAATGTTGCTAGAGTTGCATTTCCAATTTTTCTTTGCTAAGAGAAATATAAAAATGAGAGAATGAGTTAAAGGAAAATTGTAGTAAAGAAAGAAATCCCCCCACCCCATCTGAAGGAATGGTAGCGTTGTTTCTGTAACAAAGTTCGTAGAAGGTTCCTCAGGATGACGATAAGAAATGACATCCTGCTGATGGTGGATTCATTAGGCAGGTTAAAGAATTCAAAAATTCGAAATTTAATTAAAGTTCTAACAGGGAACGAGTTTTGGAACATGCGTAACTATGACCTTCCCGTTATCGATCTTCCTTAGGGCGAGTAAATTTGCGATACTTCAGTATTAGAACTAGGTAATTCATAAATTAAGCATTTTATCTCCAGTCAATAAATAAGATATGTGCAAGAATTTTCTTAAATGCAATACATTCTGAATCCAAAAGCATGCGTATGCTTCACGGGAGTAGTATTTAGTCGCTCTTTTATATTGCAAAGCAAACTGGACTTGAAATGAAAAATTCTTTCTCAGATTAACTCAAAATTTTCTCCGATTGCAGATCAAAATTAAATTTGGAAACCTCAGCTTTTGTAATTTCGTTTTAAAATCGATACAAATATTTCTATTTACAGTTTTCCGCGTTATTGAAAATGATAGTAAGCATACTAAACGTAGTGGTCTGTCAACATTATCCCTTCACAACTCCTCGAAAAGACGGATAGTTCTGCAGTCTTTATCAGATAGAAGAGAACCGATTAGTTTTCCTAGCGAACTAATTAGTCATCTTCTGAAATAGGATCTCCAAGCTGTTTTTGGTCATGTCTGGCCAACATGATCAAATGGCTTTGGAAATCATAATCAAGAGAATGACACTTGAAATCTAACTGGGAGGTCTACCAAGTTTTTAAAAAAAAATCCTAAGTCTACATTTTTAGAAGTAAAAATTAATCCAATAAATTTATTAAAACTTTGATTATTAAGGAAGATTAATACTTCACTGAGTAGTCTGTTTCGTTCTTATCCGAAGATTGTTTGCATGAGTACAAAAAAAGGTTTGGAATACAATTACAGAAAATTATTCTTGTATGAAGTACAACTTGTAATTAGTCTTCCGGCATTATTATAGATAGGGTAAATTAATAATGCTATTTCTAGAATGTATAGTTTAACTCGTACAATGTGTCCCTTCTAAAGCCTGTAACCTTTGAGATTTTTTTTTAGAATGACGGAATTGGGAACCGTTGCGCTGGTATTTTAAGCAAATATTGCGATATTTGCGTACATTCCGAATCATTCCTTCTGATATTAGTTTGAAATTCTAAATATTAATTTTAAAGCTTCTTATTCTTTAAACTAGTTATAATTTCCATACCCCCCCACATCAGCTGGGTATAATTTTCGCTGCCATGTAGTTGCGGCAATATCGGGTATCGGTTTCATTTTTTAGATGTAAATCTGGAAGAAATTTTTGTTTTGTTAAATGATCAAGTGGGTTCTATATTGCAAAGCTGAGTTAAATTAAACACAGAAAGCATTTCACAAACAAGTTTCTTTTTGAGTGAACTTAAGAAACTTTATTTCTTGGATGTCTTTCGATTGCGCTTATTTTAAAAAATGCAATGATTATTTTTCGAGGATTAAAGCTTCGTTCTCGTTCGTTTCATGAGAGTACAGCTTACCAACTTAAGAGAGGAATGGGAGGTTTTGATACTGACAATTAACAAACCATAAAATGAATTTAGGGTTCGGATGTCGCCTTCATCTGTCCTCTATTAACAATTTCGAAAGAAATTCCTCGTTATCTCCTTTAGTTGAGTACAAAGCGAAACGAAAGTTCGATATATCATTTTAAAGAAATTTCAAATATGTGGATATCTGCAGGAAACCCAAAATACTATTTTCAAAATCTTTTCGAATAGACTAATTCGGTTATATTTGATTTCCCATGAAAGTAAATTTACTAGAGAAACGGAAATGAACCAATTGTCCTCGGCAATTATCCATCTGATAATGAGGGCCTGTATTCAGAAACTTCACAAGAATAACGCTTGCTAAATTTCGAATTTGGAACATGTACAATGTTTTTCTGTGAAAATTTCAATCTCCTGTAAGTTTATGAATAGCCTAAGATCCATTGGAATAAATTTCTTTCCCTTGGATATTAACTTTCAGTAAAAAGTTAAAATTTTTAGACAAATAATTTTCTAGCATTTATTCAGTACACTATCCTCTTTGAGGTTTTAATCTATGTATTACGAATATCAGTCATGAAGACGGCTAAAGTTCATATTAAGTAAACGGGTTTCGAAAACAGTTTCCAATTAGAGGCTTAAAAACATGATTGTCATTCTCCTCATCACGCCTCCTCTTCTATATTGTTTAAAATCTCCCAATTTGAATTAAGGGGTATAAAGATTAGCCTGTAAATGTTTAGATTTGTTTTAAACCCACTTCTTAATCGGGCATATTTAGATCGAAGTAGCGATTTCATACAAATCAGTTGAGTACTCTTAAGAATCTCGGAACTTCTGCACCCTACTTATAGAAATAGCAATGTCCCGAATAGGATATGCTCTCCTAATTAGGCGGTTAAACAAATCCGTGCATAAAGAAGTTACTGAATGATTTAGTATAAACCTAATTTAAAGCATCTTTCAACGAAACGACTATTTATCCGAAACGAGTGTGCAATATTCTCTAAATTAGTTTTTTACGGAATTTCGGTAATACTAAGTCAAGATGGCTTATTAATGTACAATATTACGATTCAAGCAGCCCGTACATATTAAAAATTAAAAACGTTATGGTGCTTTTGAGGTTTAAATTCTAACAGAAAAACTGTTCTCGATTGTTTTTTTTCATAAGGGAGCTGATTAAATTCCGACACTATAAAAACACAGATTAAAACATTGACATTCCCGAGTATTAAGCTACGGCAGTTTAGGGATTTCCATATACAATTGAAACATTTTTCTAATCTACCGGATCTGCATTTCCTATATATCTCCATTTTTTAAAAAAAATCTTCTCCTCGCTCATGTTTTCTGCTGAAAGAAATTTCTTGCATTCTAACTCAAATATTCTTATTTTTCTATTTAATTTTCATAGAAACTGTTTAATGGCATTCTTGTATCAGTATATCGAAAAAGAAAACTCTATTCTTAGTTCATAGAAATGTTAAAACTTTATCTGTAAGAAAATACTCAGATACTGATGGTCAGATTACGCCGATTGGCATTCTGTGGCTAAATTTTTAAGTTAACAAGAGGATGCAAGCTTTCCTAATGACTCCTAAATACGACTACAAATTCGTCGTAATTATAGAAAACGCGTATTGATTACACCTCTGTATATACCTTTCATCAAAAAAGCTTTATATAGTCAAGTTATATTTAATTATTTCCTTCTGTAAAAGTCTTCAAGCTTCTCGACTATAAAATCTGAAAGAGCTCCTGTCTTCATAGTGCTCCGATTTTTGTACGGCTCAATTGCTTTTTCAGTTGTATTCTATTTTATTTTGAATACATTGACGCTTTTTAAAAGACTTAACTTAAATAACCGTTTGCATATCATGGAATTTTCAAGTAACTCTTTGAATCATTCATTTAAATTATATACACCTCTCTAATTGTGATGCCTGTCACTTGAGCTGCAAAATGCAGCTTCAAAGTGTATGCAGTAACAAGCAAGTATATACTTTGTTCAAATAAAACTTTTCAAGATAGAGAGTAATATTGTCATTTTTCCTGAGTATTCACAAATATTCCTAAGTTCCTATTTTGCTGAACATATAACGGGTTCGGGAGTACAGGTAAATGTCATCATGTGCGCATCTTCAATTGCGACTGTCATAAAGATAAGAAAATACCAGTGTTATGGTTTCTTTTTATAATTAATCAATTTTTTATACTTATGTGTCGTGAAACCGTCACCGTACTTTAAGAATTTTGGCTTCTCATGGTCAGCTGTGTATTTCTTATGTTGATTGTACACGGTAGTAACTGCACTAGCAAATGGAGTCTTGGATCAATTGCTCTTTCGATTGAGATGACAATTATGCGCATTGTGGCTCCAAATTTCCATCTTGCTCCTGGTATACTGAAGAGGTTAGAAATTGTATATCGAAATATTGTCTTTACCTAGGTTTGAGCTTAATGGTGTCTCATACAGATTCCCTCGAAATTTAAATGCTGGCTATTTCCATTGCATTCTCTAATTTAACTCTCTGGTTCTGACCATTGGGTCGAAAATATTTGCATCTCTGTTATAGACAAATAAAAAATATAAAGTAACAAAGGGAAAGGGCAAAAAAAAATGCGTTATAAAACTTGGCCATTTCATTCTGTCTGCTCCTCAGTTTCAAAGGCTCCTTGGAGGCCAAATCCAGACGGAGTATAATCAGTACCCAAACGTCGTCTTGGTACCTTGATTATCGAAGTAAACTGGGAAAAATCAATCTCTTTAGATAATTAAATTGAAGAATTTTACGATCGTGATCATTAGATCGCATATAACGCTAAATCCATACAAGGAGTCTCAATTTAAAACTGTTAAGTGGTGGAAAAGATTGAAGAATTCAGAGGAAATTCGTGTAGGACTCGGTAAAGAAGGGTGAGATGTAGAAATTTGATACTAAGAGTCTAATTTCTTTTAGTGAATTAACTGTTTATGACGAGTATACTCGTCATGAAAAAAGTGCACAATTTTTTGTTATGACGAATATATTCGTCATGAGTAAACAGTAGTGAAAATTTGCAGTTTAAATTGCGATTTTAGTGAAAACCAAAATATATTCGTAAACTTCAAGATGTCTGAAATATTTTGAGGCCAAGTCAAAATAAAAAGGTTATAAATAATAATTATGAAAGAACCGTATATGGTATGAATAATTTTTTCGTAAATGCATTATTGACGTTTATTAGTCATAACTGAAGCAATTATGGATTCTTATATTTTATCCTATGCAATAAGTGGCGCAATATTTTTGTCTAATCGAATAAATTAACGTTGTAGTCAATAGTAAGTTGAGGAGCTAAACCTGAAGCTTACCCGTCTAATCGAGAAATATTTCCCGGGTTATGTACCCACATCTTCAAAATCTTCAAAACGTAATCCTACTCGAAGATATGCACATTTTTATAGAAATAATTCGAAAAAATCACGATATTGGTATTCAACTTGCGAAGTTCCATTATGCATTGAACCATGCTTTGCTCAATACCATTTTCCAACAGCAGATTAAAGTAAGAAATTGATTAGTCATGTTTTCTTTCGTTCATATGCAAATTATTAATTTAACTAAATAAATGAATGGCAGTAATAAAATAGTCATTTATGTACAACTTAATTCCATATATTCCATATTACACATACTGTGTTTGACGAGTATAGTCGTCATCACTTAATTTGTGCGACGCAGTTTAGATACACATTTTCCAAAGATGTCGAAACGGCTAACTGGTTAATTCCATTTTGAACAGAACATAAGAAGCTTCTTTAATATCCCTCTTTTATTCTAAGTCTATTTTGGTCTTCTGAAAAATTCATGCCTTTGGACAATTTCTTGTGTTTGTGGTGCTCAAACAAATCGAGACAACCTGAAGTGTACTGGAAAATACGAGTGATTGGTCTGCTGTGGTTCGTTTCTTTTTTCTCACTCTTCGGCTTTTGCAACTTCAAAAGGATGCAACTTATCTTTAAATAAACCTGAAAGTGATTCCCTTTAGAAAGTTTTCTATCGATATTCAAGAATTTTATCACTCAGTTTTTAGTCCTTCACCTACGTGAGACGCAGGAGTTCAGCATTCAAAATTTCTATAAACGGAATCAATCTTGTGTCAATGTCATCTAGTCGGTCCGTAATAAGTCCTTATAGAAAAAAACGAATGTCTAGAAAGCATGTTTGGAATTGTTCCTTCAAGATAATGAAGCCACCCATTAATTTTCCATCTGAAGGGGACAAAATTATTTAGATTCGTCGGTCGGACAACTTTACTGATTATCAGGATAATAATATCTATATCAGGATAATCTATTATGTTGTCAAAACTTGTAAAACCTTTTTTGAGATTCCCATTTTTAAGACTCTAATAAATAAAGCCTTTTTAGAGCGCGGACAGCGCAGCTTTGAACTTTAGTGTTTTCAATATATAAAGAATCAAGCATGAACAGATTATCTGATTTTACACACTGAATCTTTGTAATTCGTTGTTTTTAATACAATAGTGCTTTGTCTGGCATATAACGTGATGATATTCGAATATTTTCCTTAGTATATAATTTCATTCCATAATTTAAATTAAATTTTTAGTATTTTAAATTGAAGTGCTGCTGGATCACGTCATTTTCCGTCTTGTCGAACAAATCTCCTCAAGCATCTGGTGAAGTTGTGAAGAAAGCTTAAAAGGCTTCAAAATCCACCTGTGCATTGGTGATTGACAAGAAAAAAAAAGAATATTTCTATTAATTAGTTATTTGGTTCTTTTGCTTTTAACTTCGTCAATGATTAATTAAATAATTGTATTCATTTATGTGAATCTTGATGGGTTTCTGTTTAGTGGAGCATGGCCAGATTTGGTTCTTGCGCCCACAGAAAGTACAAAATCCTGGATTTTTATCCATCTTTTTTCACGACACTTCCAGAAACTATTAACACTTATGAAAAGATATCTTCATCTCGCAAGTGTTTATAAATATCCTGATAAGTCCTCAATGAGAAAATTCTTACTGTGTGGCAAATCCAACCTGATAGCAAATACAGTGTTTTTGATAAACCTCCATTTCTAGATTCCTTTCAACATATCTGAAAATTGTTTTGGGAGTTATTCGCTTAAGTGGTGCCTGAGAACAGTTCGTACATTGAATTATTTTATTCCTACACATATAATCTAAAAATAAGTTTTTCCTAGACCTTATCATTCGAAACAAAATTGACATTTAATCCATTAACACCTCGCGTATTCTTTGAGCTGTCCTTTCTGTTGTCCAACTTCAAGTTTGCACCTGGATGACAGGATTCCCAGATTTTGCTTCACATTGTCAAATGGTCAGTGTCTTTTTTCAAGTGGAAAGTTGCTTGGCTTTTAATGCATGGTTAGCATATTTTTGAAAAGCAGTCATGTCTTGATGCAGATTGCTTTTATAATTAAATGGTCCACAACCTGAAAAATACTCGCAAATACACACACAAATATTCAAATGAATTTAATGGAATATTTTATCACCCAGTCTTGTTAAAAATATGGATGATCTGCGGCTGAAATTTTTTTCACTCTTTTAAGCTAAAAGTTTTATAATTTGTGCCAGAGCATTTCATGCATTAAACAATGAACTGTTTACTGAGGTCGTAATTTATGAAACGTGAAAGATTACTTCTTGATTATTTTTTCTAGTATTTTGTTGTTTCTAAATGGATAATAGTGTGAAATTGTTAAAGATGTCCGAAAGATTTATGAAAAGTGTTTTTAAACATGTTTGTTTCATAAATATGAATGTACACCAATCAACAATTTCTTTATGCTCGCAAGTAGTAAACTTTTATGTATACGACTTTATGTATTTCTGTAATGTAGATGTATTGAATTGCAATATAACATTATCAGTTAAGTAGCATATGTTTCGGCAGAAAAAATGAGAATATATTCATAATTATGATAGAATTTCTTATCTCAATATGCTGCTCTTTGTGTATTATTTATATGCAGTATTTGTATTCTATCGACTTTTGGAAAAATAGAATTTTTGAATCATGTTCTTTTATAATATATCATAATTGTTCATTTGTATTTAATGTTTTGAAGTGACATGAATATTTTGGAGTATCTATAGTTCAGCTACATATATATTTAGCAAATTGTTGTAATGAAAATGTATCTACGGCTGGAAATATTCTTGAAATTTATATGCTTAACTTGGTCAGCTCATGTGTTTAATCAAGTAAAAGCGAGAGAAAAATTTCCAAATTAATTAAAATTTAAAAACGTTTGTTTTCTGAATTAAGGGGCGGACGATTCTCTATAATGGTAAGCTAAATACGGTCTGCCTTGATATTTCTCAAATTATATCAGTAATTCCGTCCAATTGGAACAGAATGAATTAAAATAATAATTGAGTATCCATGCTTTAAATGAGAAATTAAGTCGTTAAAGCTAAACGTTTATAAAACACTTAATTGATATTAATTCGGTTTTCGTGTTAAATCGAGCACAAAAAACTAATCTTAAGTTTTAAATGTATATTTAATATAATTTTTTCTATATTCCAATTTTCAAAAGTTCAACCTTTTCAATTTAATATACATAAAGAGTAAAATTCTTATGTATACACACAATGGTTTTCGATGGAGTCGCCTCTGCTCCGGCTGTTTAGACGGAACGTAAATATGAGCCGCTCATCCCCGCACCTGGCCACCCGAAGGGTTGCCTAACCGGTTGTGTGGGTTGGACTGGAAAGGACTGCTCACAGCGACCACGATAGGCTCACCACCCTGCCACGATTGAGCCCTCTAAACGAATCGTCCCCTTGTGACTGTTAAGTGAAAGCCTGTGTGGGGAGATGGATGTGAACATTTCTTAGCATGCATAACTGAACAATGGATGTTGGCGTGGGAAGGAAAAAAATAAAAATAATGGGAGAAGTGCCAGGAGGAGAGGAAGGAGAAAAAGTCCGACACGAGTAACTAAAGTGGGGGGGGGGGCGTCTGGTGGTCAGCCCAAAATTTTGAATTTTAAGAGACTGGCAACAGACCTGATGTCCAACGGGTCCTCGCGCTCAGAACCGGATCTCCATTCCAAATCCAGGGTATTTATTACTCTATTTAAACAGAATGAATACAGTGGGAAACAAGACCTGGCCGTATTTACAAAATGAGTCTTGGAATGCTGAAAGAAAGAGGATTATACTCGACTCGATTCAAAAACATTCACTGGAAAATTTACAGGAAACTTATATTATTTTTCACTCTTCTAATATGAATAAGAAGAGAAATAATAAAAAAAATGTAGTTGCACTTGGGGAGTCCTTTCTGCAGGAGAGATGCGAGTATGGAGCTGAGTGCAGTCAACATTGCATATCTTCGAGAGTTGCAACGGTGGAAAAAGAGTTTCAAGTACGGGGTGTGCAGTTGAGGAAGAGTCTATTTCGCCTTTGAGAAATGGTGGTAGACTTTGTGAAAACGGTGGGGGATGAGGACACTTGTAGAAGGGCTTGCAAGGTGTACTTGATATTGTCTGAGCATGACATGATATTGTCCGAGGAGGGTTCTTGTGCAATTGAGGTGCTGTCCAGGAGCTGGGAGCACTACCAGCCCAAGGAGCGAGAAGGGAAGGCGAGGAGATGAGTATGCGGCCTCATGCTGGAAGTGAGCTTGGTGATGCTTGTGCAGATGTATTAGTGAATGTGCTTGGTCCTACGGGCTATGTGACGTGTTGTGAGAGGAGAGGCATGGAAAGAACATGAATTCGCGGCTACTTGCTGGGAATGAACCGAGTTGGGTTTGTACAAACGATGATGAAGAGGTGATGCTTGTGCCCTCGGACTGTGTCTTGGAGTTTTATTATCTAATGAAGGGAGCTTCTGCTGTCTTTGAGGCGAAAGGGGAGAGCACTTGAGATTTCCTGCGACGGGGAGGCGACTAAAATTGCTAGAAGATGGAGGCTGTGATAGGATGGAGTGGCGTGAGGTGACGAGGGAGTTTTGCTGGCGGGACAGAGAGCTTTGTGCTATTGCGTGGACAGACTTTATGGTCCTGAATGAACACCTACTAAAGTCCAGAAGTTGGACTGTTTTGATTCTATATAGATGGTGTTTTGCTATTGACTTTATTCATTCTGTTTTGAATTGCTCCTGTGGGCGTGCAAAGTGGTAGGATGCTGTCAAGTGGCAGGATGTTGCGTAGTGGAACGAGGTGCCTTCTTCCCCAACAGTTGTCGGGGTGTCTGCCGAATCTGTAGAGATAAGGCAGCAAAGGGCCCGTGGCCGGTCATGAACTGGGTGAGCTGCCTTGGCCAGTTGTGGCTTTTATCTCCCACTATTTGCTGCACTTCGTATCTTGTTCAGCCGTTACCACCTTTTCCCCATTGTTTCTGCCAGACCATCGGGATTCGTTCTTTAAGTCTTCTTTTCAGGTAACTCCTGCGTTTTTTGCCAGTTGCGTCGGCTTTATCATTCTACACATGCCGAAAGTGACCTTTAATCCAACCCAGCCTGATGTTGGGGGAAATTAGGCGGAGAATCTGCTTTTGTCAGACTATAGAGCATGGGTACAAGTATTTTCGGGGTAAGTTGCTGAGAGGGATTCGTCGGCTACAAGATTCCACAGGGTGGGCCCGCTGCAGAATCTCTGTGGACAACCTCTCGTCTGAGTCTGCTCGGCTAGTCCTTCATTTGTTGGAATGACAATTTTTCGCTCTGCCGGGAGGCTCTCAAACAGATATTGTAGGGGCATTTGCTTGATCTGATCTTGTCAATTATAGAGTCGCATCTTAGATTATAGAGTCGTATCTTAGATTATCAAATGCACCCCTGATGTACATGGAGACTACAGCTGTGTGCAGTTTTTTTATTCTGGTAGAGCTCTATTTTCTGAAGGAGGGCGTCCAGAGCATGATCGATAGATGTGCCTTCTCTAAGGTCGAACTGTATGGGGTTTTGCTGATGGGTGAATTTTAGATGGAAGTTCAGCTTTTGCGTTGACACCTTTTCCAGTAACTTTCCCATAGATGGTAGAAGATAAATTGGCCTATAGGATTTTCGGTAATTTTGTTCCATGCCTTATCTGCTGTTGAGATGGAGCCGCCTCTGCCCCGGCTGTTGAGATGGAGCCTGTCCTTTCAGGTTCTAAACTGGCAAGTTTAGTTTTTATATATTATAATGCAAATATGATGCCATTGTTAAACTTGATACTGCTCGATCTATATATATATAATGTTAGTAGTCATTTGAAGTTAAATGTAAACTTCGGATGTTCACCAACCATTTAAACTCGCTATCCCAGACGTTCAGACTATATTATCTGCACCAGAAATGCTAATAACAGTGAAAATTTTCATTGGTTATATTTATCATGAAAATAAGTTGCTAGTTTCAAATTTTGTTTGTATTATTGAAAAAGCATTCTTTAATAACGCTTAACAATTCTTAAATCGCAAATATTAAAATCCAGAAGAAAATACTTGTATAACTGCGACCAAACAAAGAAATTCTTTCTGAATTCATTTCAAAAGACTATGCGCATTCTATTGCACTCCTACTGCCGTGCAGAAAGTAAAGTAAAGGCAAATACACTTGAGCAAATGAAGTTATACCATTGGTTCTAGTAAAATTATCCTTAAAAGTAGGATCAAAATAAAATATTCAGTGATAATTTGATATTCTCGTGATTTTGGGATTTGAGTGCGATTATTTTAACTGAAGATGTAGTTTTTCTCAACTTGTTTTGGAGCGGTTTATCCATAGAACGGATCTTGCACCAAGATAATATTCACATGCATACAGTTCCGCGAAGCACAACCACAAGTTGCTGTTGCGTTATGTCTTCCAATCAACTATGTGTGTAAACATCTCGAACGTGACATCTTTTTTTATAATTTCGGAATCAAGTGTACTTAGACTGATCTTCTAATTTTTCTTGTTGCAAATAAATGACTTCGATCTGCTCCTTTTGAAAGCTTCATTCAATATTCTGTCCTAGTTTTTGATTTTCTTCCAAGTTCGCGTTTTTCTTTCTACCAGCAAGACGTTTCTGATGGGACAAAATCTTCCATTGCCAGAGCTACAGGCATAAGCAGGATATGCTTTTGATATCACTAGTTATTCGCACTTTCAAATTTTTCCTGTTGCTACTTGTATGTCATTTCCTTCCTTTTATTGATCTTTTTTTCCCCAATGAGAATCTTCAATGTATCTTTTTCAGAATTGATAGTGTAATCTCTATGGTGAGATGGGGTTTAATAACCCATGTCAGCACATTCACTCAAACAATTCAAGAATGTAAATAATAAATACATCAAAAAATAAATTATAAAAGCGGCGGAGACAGTTTTTATGATTTTGTGCTGTTAGATGAATAGCGCAGCACCTTGAATAGTATTTTCTTCAGCACCATCTGTTGCAATCACTTCAAACGACGTGTTTTTAACGAGAATTTTGCATTATAATTTGTCAGGCTCGTGTTTAGTTTTATTGTTATGTTGGCGAGTTGTGTCGTTGCTCTATGAAAAGCCAAAATCATTAGTAGGGCAATTTCTATTTCGGGAGGCTAAAAGATCTTTAAATTTGCCCTGACTATTTTATTAGAAGCCGCGCGCTAGAGTCCTTAAATTTCTTCTTTGTCAAGTTTATCGTCACTTCTAGATCAGCATTGGGTACTGTTTCCTCCTTGAATTCTTTACCATTTTAGTGGAATCTAGAAGTTTTGTGTAGTGTTGATACTTTCTGATACGACACAAAGTTTGGTTTTGTAATTCTTTAATTTGTTACCACATTTTTACAAACGCTGCAGATTTCGTTCCATAGCAATTCTGACTTTCGTATTATTGCCATTATTGGTGACTCACAGTTAAAGTAACGTAATTAGCAATTAAAGATGATTAAAAAATTTAGTGCAGTAATACTTTTATTTATCCTCCCTTCAAAATCGTTTGTTATATAAAGTTTTGGTTTGAAAAGTTGTAAATATATATTTTTGGATAGCAAATTCAGTTCGCAAATATGTCCCTAATTCGAAATTCTGTTAGAAATACTGTGGTGAAACGCATCCATTTGTTTGTCGGCATTTATTACGAGAGTAAAGAGTTTAGGAATTTCAAAACATTAAGCTAATATCAAACAAGCTTAGTAGAGGAAACTAAATAGTTAATAAAAAATATATTCATTTAGACAGTATTTTGGTGTTGGTATTATAAAATTAAGCTTCTTTATGGATGAAAGATTGCCTTACAAGGAATGGATGCATGAAGAGTGTTCTGTGAAATTTTGTCTGATAGAAGACTTGGTTGGAATGCTCTTAATGATTGCAGAAGTAGTCGGATGAATGAACTTGGAGACTAAATGAAATTCTGGTCAGGATAAGGTCTAGGGGGTGCCAGCCGGCTGGCGGGAAGGCGGGAATTTCTGGAAATTAGATGCAACTGAAGACGATATAAAGAAGCTTAATTTATACTTATAACACTGAAATTTATTTTTCGGAGAGCAGGAAGGATAAATAGGGTTTAAATTTATTTATGTTGATCTGCATAGAGGTTACCGAATATTTCAGTAGTTTTTATAAATAGCTGTGCTTCATTGACAGAAATTTAATGCAGGGTATTTAATCGTTTATCTCGGAAAATTCATGCAATAAATTCTCCGACCTGATTAAATATTTTATGTTAAGCTAGCTTGTAAATCGGTACGAACTTGTTTTAAATGTAGAATATTTTAAATAAGTCTTTAATTGCAAATAACGTTACTTATACTGCAAATCACTGACCAATTATACAAGTTATGAAAAATATCTCAAAATAAAAAGCAAATTATTTGCAGTATGTTTCTCAACTTCATCTTTCGTATTTAGGAGTCGTGTAACTTTGCTGAATTTTAACGATGTTGCTCTGATACTTATTAAAGTAACTTAAATCAAATCCAGCTTGCGGGATTTAAAATAAAATGTTGATGTTCTGCTGATCGATTTCTGAGCTTAACTGGCCTTGACTGCAGCCACAATCCCGGGATTCAAAAACTGATCTATTAAATGCTCTAGGAAGCTTAAGTTCGGAGAGAAAGCTGTCAGTGTGTGTTTGGCCCTGTCCTTCACATCATGAGATTTTAAACAGATTAGACAAGCATAATATTTCTTGTTCATGTCTAAAAATAATTAGGCATGTTTCATATACGTTGAGCTTCCTTTTGACTTCTGTAGTGATATTCCTACTGAACAGAGCAGTACTTGTTTTGTAGTAATCTGTCAGCAAGTTCTCCCCAAAAACATAACATGAAAAATAAATTATACAGCTTGCAATATTACCATTCTTGTCTGATATTGGAGTTGCTAATGAATGTTTAATTAGCTCACATGAGATTTTGTTTCCAGCTGTTTTCTAAAATGTTTCGTCCATGTTGTGTTGTGTAGCATATAATTAACTCGCAATAGGTTTGGGGCAGTTGTCCTCCAATATACCTCGTGATATAAAAGTAGAGACTTGCCGTAGCTTGGTATTTTTAGGAAAATTTGAAACTGCTTTTACATATATCTTCAGATGAGAATACAGTCATAAAATGTATATACTGTTAAAAACTTAATTTCTATAAAAAAATTTTGAAATTACTGATAAACTGCATTCTCTCTATATAGAGCAAATATACTTTCATAAAATGATATGGATATACCAATAAGCATATAAACATAAAATTTGTTATAAAATAGTATTTCTCTATTATGTACCAGCTTGAATTCTCTGCAGGTAATAGTTACTGAATTATATTCGGATACGAGAGGATAAGAAGTTTAAAAATTGTTGGTCTGTAAAACTTTGTAAATACTAGAGTTGTAATAAAGTACTTCACTGTAAGTACATCAATGACTGAATAAACATATGGGAAGTTGAACAAATTTTTCGAGACTAACAGAATTTAATAATACTTTAGTGTGAATAAGATAAAATTCTGAAACATCTCTTAAAATTCGCCAAATGAAACCCGTTATTTATATGCTTTCATCACTATTTGCAAGACACCGATTTTAAATGGTTGGTGAATTATTAGATTGTTTCTTATATAGTGTAACAAAATTGTCAAGTTGGTAATCATAGATACCATAGCAGCTAGTTACCTACCATGTTGCGTTTAGCAAATCTTCCTTCAAGGAAAGGAAGGATGTCTGCCTTCAAATTTATTGTCTATACAGTTTTTATTAGTGAATGTGATGCGCTACTGTCTATGACTCAAAAATAAAGACTGGGTGATATTTACATTTATACTCCTGACCCCCGAGCCCTATTTAAGGATATTTTATTTCCAAACTTAAGCTCAGGCACAATTTATTTAAAACGAAATTTCGGATAAGAGTACTCTATAGCTCGGACACGAACAGATGGATGCATTTAACTCTACGGAGCTCGCATTCTGTTAAACTTTTGTCGAAACGAGTCAGTTTAGAGTCTTATTTCTTTCGCTTTCAGTTCAATGGGGGACTCCACCGTGATTGAATTGCCTAATGGATAGTACGAAGTCAGATAATGACTAAGCTTTCGGTTTTCCGGATAATTTGCACGTCAGGGTATTTGTTTATTCTGCATTGAAATCTCTTAAAACTGCTTCGTTATGAATTAGTATTTCCCTATTCCTTCCGAGAGCATTTTCTAGCGTTTTCAACCAAATCAATCAACTGAAGGATGGCCTAAAACCATACTCTACGGACATTTTTTTTCCAGCGACTTTTACACCACCTCCCCCATATAAGGACGCAATTGGTTAGTACATCGAATTGCACAATTATTCATATTTGAGTCTGAAATTAAGTCAAAGTAGCGTTCTGAAAGTCAAAGGGCATGACTACGCTCGAGAAATTCAAGGGCCCGTTACATTTACACTCTTATTGATTGTAATAATAATAATAATAATAAATATCCCAAATTTGACTTCTAATTACGTCAGATTTGTATGTCAGAGTCTTGTGATCATTGATTTAATCGCTGAGATGTAATAAATTTTCCTTTTGATGAGCAATCTCATGTGATGCATACAATCAGAATCTGTTTCTTTTGAAATTCAAATGCAGTATTGAGTTCCAATCTGATTCTGTACCATTTATTCAGCTAGCTTGTCTTAACACTAAATTTCTGTATTGTTTAATTCATCTTTGTTTAATATTGATTTAGATGAGATTTGTTTCTACTTCAACAAAGCACTTTCAGCATTGCTTTTCTCCAATGGATGTTAATCCGAACCTTATTCTGTTCATTGCAATTAATTAAATCGTGTGTGTGTAAAGATTCATGTTCAATACAAATGACGTCAGCTGTTTTTAAGTCATTCCGATGAGTATATCACGGAAACGTAGATCCAACCGCCTCATCGAATGTTAATCACCGTTTTAGTCATCTCATTCAATGGTTTTACTTACTGGTACACGACTTCAAGAAATAATATCACAATAAGAATACTACTTCTGGTAAATCATTGAACACTCTGCTGTATTGCTTCTGGAACAGGAATTCCATTGCGACGAGACAAAAAAATTCCTTCTCTAAAGTGAATAATCCTTAATGACAAAGTTTCGATTCACAAGAGCTAAATCGTTATCATATCGATTTCAAATGTTGTATTTCGAGATGCTTCAAGAAATTGAGTAGCTCTCTGCATTTTCAACCTCCTCATTAGTAAAAATTTCTTAATTATTTTTCTTTCCCAACTTTTTCAGTTTTCAGAATATATTCGATATTAAATGCAGAAATGAACTTGTGTAATAACCGGTATTTTATGAATAAACTGATCGATACGTTTTACTTCCAGATATGCATCAATTTTTAAAAAATGACCTAGGTAAATCCGTCAAGCGTACGAAGAAAACTTCCCCGACAAAATATATAGCGGTAGATTTTTTAAGTTTGGGAAAAAATCTCTGAATTTTTTCCTAAAATTTGGTATAAATGGAGTCTTATGTATATGCATCTATTGTCGTGTAAAATCAGTTTTAACTATTGCGACTCGAATCTCTCTTTACGATAAGTACAGATGCTTAACTAGAATTTTTCCTTCCGAAGAGTGACTACAACTACCGCTGTACCACAAACACATATTAGCAGTTTAAACTTTCTACAGAAATAATTTTGTCATCTGACGACCCGAAATTTTTCTCTTTCTTATTGTATCAATCCATGTGTAATGGCTAGAATTATTGCAAAACAGGGCGACGTATCATCATGACCAAAAGAAAGCAATTCCATGTTTTACTTCACAATTTAATACGGAAAGCCTTTTCACCGTAAGAAACTCAGTCAAAAAATGAAATTCGAGCAAAATTAATACTAAATTTAGCTTTCTGAGCCCCTAATTATTTTTGATCTTTTAGCTTTCATGTTAGAAAACTTAGCTTTAAAGTTGAATTAATGGTTTTTTTTGTATTTAATTGTATCTGTGAAAACTTAATAGTTTATGCATGCTTGTTTCAGAAAATGTATGAATACGAACTATCTGCTTTTAAATCAAACCTGAGAAACCGAAAAATCGTTTCCGTCTCTATGTGCTTAAACATTCTCTACAGTTTTTGAGTCTCCGACTCTTCATCAAGAAATTTTCACTTTTTATTACCGAATAGGTTGCGTATTGTAACGTCTTGCAGTTATGCTTAAAAGAACATTCACAGCGAAGTTAAATTTAACATAATTTATTTAATTCTTCTGGAGTAAATATAGAATATATATTGTAAACAAATATCAAATTTCGAGATTAATAATATACTGTAGTAAGCCCCAAGGTGGAATGTCCATTCACTGGTAAAAGAATCAGCGAGCTTCACTAAATTGTCCAAATTGGACATCCATGGAATACGACCAACAGTTTGGCTGTTTGGATGTCGTCTCCCCTTTAGTTATTCAGTCCCGACCTTATGTCGCAAAAGAGAAGAAAAACCCCTCGCATTCTCACGGCAACACACTTGTCTGGACACAAACCACCTGTTCAGGAATGTTGCCTAATTCCGTGCAATAGGTAGCTGAAAGTTCTGCACCGCGCACCAAAGTTATGTAATGAAAGGCAGTAGGCCGTCAATATAGGGGCGAGGATTCGAGGTGCTTGAAGAAACCGTCAGCATGAAAGATAAGGGAAGGTGTCAATTGTTCAGATGAATCTCAAAGTGACCAGTGCCCTGGGAACGCACACACTCAGTTTTAAATCAATGTCAACTGTCGGAGGAGGCCATACGTCACAGTATTTAGTTCCGTTAATGTAGGTGATCTGCCCGATCACATCTTTTCTGGACAGGAATTTATTGCAAATTAATTTTTTATCGCTTAGCTTATATTTCGAAAGTTGTAGGTCCCGTGAGTGGTGAGTATGTCTGTTTTTTTAAATCGCGGATAAATGGCAAGAGCGATAACTGAGCAGCAGTCCAATCGCACTTTCGGTCAGATATTTCGTTTCTTAAAATTCCCAAACCGATAATTTGCACACATCCAGTTTCATGCAGTATTCGTTACGGCATGCAAATTTGCATGACAAAATGTAAATTTATCACGTTAATGAGGAAAATTAAAATTTCCCTTCTATTTTTAGATTTCGAACTAGCGAATATTGAACATTGCTCATATCGGGGGAAAGTGACGATACTGGAAATGGTTTTTAAAATTTGAACTTTGCTGAACTTGCAGAATAATTCGTTAAATCCCTTGAAATTTTTTTCCTGTTTAAATTCAAAATGAGTCTTGAATAAAACCCTGAAACTCTAGGAGAATATTCTGAATCCCTTAGTTTTAACCTTTAATGTACATGACTTCTCGTACCCAAACAAATAGTTTTTCTAAATATTAGTTTACCTGTGTGTGAAATTAGCTTCCAATCGGAATTTTACAAGCAATTTGTTCACCATTGTTTCCCTTTGAATAGAGGAGAAAATAAGAGTATCCAAAACCATGGTTATTATTAGACAACTTATCATTATCATAAGTATATGCTTTGAAAACATAATTATGAAGGCTGATTTTCAAAAGCTAAAATAGAAATTAGATGCCCAAACGGCGATTAATTCTTAGGACATACTTTAATCTCTTTTAAAGAATATTGACATTTAATATTAATTTCTTGATTAAAAACTAAATTATTAAGTATTCAGTTGTAAAATTCGAACTTGAATACTGTCGATCAGAACCCGAAACTTCACGATTTCTAATTTTTATTTGGTAATGCAGGGAACAGCGCATTTCCTTTATTCCCTTTTAGAAAAAAGTGAAGTCAAACTTGCCGTTAGATTCTCTTCTTCAGAGGGTTGCCGAGAAGCTTTGCTAGCGAGCCAATCGGTAGTCTTCTGCATTTTAAGACGGAATGTTTTGATTACGATGCCTGATCACCATCATAATCAAAACTCTTCCACCCCATCCCCTTCAGGTGAGGAAACTTTCGTTGATTGACTTCCAAAATCCCAAACTTCACCCAATAAAGCAAAACCAGTTCATAAAGTATCTTGTTCATAATTAAAATCTAGTTTGGCAGGACCTAGTACAAGTGGTATTTATTGAATGGTAGGCATAAAGGGAAAACTTTTCTAGAGTACTTTTTAAGTTAATAATCTTAATCGTAACATGTGTCGCTAAAATTTCATTTACAATTAAAAATGGTAGATAACAAGTAATGAAATCTCGTATTTCCAGAATATCTCATTCCCTCAATATTCGTATATTTTAAGACTACGTGTTTATGGGTTGGGTGCTTAAATTCCAGTCTGGTTCTTGAAATTCGTTACTGAAAAATAAACTATAGCGCTTTAATGAATTTAATAATAAAACAGAATTGTTCTGAATAGGCTAAATCTCTCTCTAAATGTTAATTTGTTGTCTAAAAACTATAAAATAGCTTACGGAATTATTGAAATTCAAAATTTCGTGAACGATATCCTTTATTAACGCGTGCCAAGCATCCAGTTTTAAATGAATGCTTTGAGTTTTGTGGCTGAAAGGCTGAGTTTTTGAAAAAGACCGAAGCTGAAAGTTTTGGCCAAGTTATGCTTAAATTTGACGAAAAGGAATCATTTTCTGTATTTTAACTAAGGTTATCGGTATCGAAATCTAACATTCTATTTGTTAGGTAAGAAAGGAGGGCAGAGAGGTTTGGTTATTTTAAGAAATTCGGTGTTGCATACTCTGACTGCTGTTAACTGGATGTGTAGCAATTCCTTGATTAGTTGCTCAGTCCAAAGAAAGAATTGATAGGCGGTGTTGCTCAGTTGTTTCTCTGCCACCGCTAGAAAAAAATGGTTTTGTAGTATATGCATTATTTCCAGGAGAAATTTAAGAATTCAAATTTTGTGTATTACTTTTAAACTTCTAAATTTTATTCGTACCGTATTCTATATTTTCAAGTGCAGGAATTTCTTTTCAAAGGAACTTATCAGATTATTTGAACTTAAGTCTTTTAAATACTAGAAGCAATGAAATTTGCTTCTTCTGTGCAGGAATTAAACCCTTTTTCAGACAACGTTCGCTGTGGAATCCTATTTCAAGAAAATGGTTAAAAGAAAATATTCCCCCAAGCATGTTTTTTGGTCCCTGAAGTTAAGTTTGAGCTTAAGTTAAGCCGCTTCTAAATTTTATTCATTTTCAGTATTAAATGTTGAAATAAATAACCGGGCACGTGCATCTTGTTAACTATAACTACCCAGTTTCTTGGGACAAAGGAAATTTATCAAAATTAATTGGCATTTAAAACTGGAAAATCCCAGGTTGCTGTGTCTTAACTTTAGATTTTCGTTTCAAAGAAAGTGCCACAGAAATCCAGTTTGTTTCATTTTCAAATTTGTGTTTTAAAGCTTTAAGCTTTATTTTACCATTAGATTAAATACTGTGTGTAGGAAAATCTGATCATAAATACGCAAGTCGTTTTATTGTTATGCAATTAACTATACTTGGATAAAGTATGAAGTCCAATGCTCTAAATTAAAATTTATATTTTGAGGCAGAAATTTTTGGGATTGAATTTTTGAATTATATTCAATTATGTATATTCTGATAAACTAATCAAAATTTAAGAGAAGACAAGCTCGAGAGGAAATTTCATAAATGCTCTCGGCATGTGGACGCAGTGAATGTCGAGCCTATCCTGTATCGGGTATCGGTTTCATTTTTTAGATGTAAATCTGGAAGAAATTTTTTTGTTAAATGATCAAGTGGGTTCTATATTGCAAAGCTGAGTTACATTAAACATAGAAAGCATTTCACAAATAAGTTTCTTTTTGAGTGAACGTAGGAAACTTTATTTCTTGGATGTCTTTCGATTGCGCTTATTTTAAAAAATGCAATGATTATTTTTCGAGGATTGAAGCTTCGTTTTCGTTCGTTTCATGAGAGAGTACAACTTACCAACTTAAGAGAGGAATGGGAGGTTTTGATACTGACAATTAACAAACCATAAAATGAATTTAGGGTTCGGATGTCGCCTTCATCTGGCCTCTATTAACAATTTTGAAAAAAAATCCTCGTTATCGCCTTTAGTTGAGTACAAAGTGAAACGAAAGTTCGATATATCATTTTAAAGAAATTTCAAATATGTGGGTTTCTGCAGGAAACCCAAAATACTGTTTTCAAAATTTTTTCGAATACTCTAATTTAGCTATATTTGATTTCCCATGAAAGGAAATTTACTAGAGAAACGGATATGCACCAATTGTCCTCAGCAATTATCCTTTTAACCATCTGATAATGAAGGCCTGTATTTAGAAACTTCACATGAATAACGCTTGCTAAATTTCGAATTTGAAACTCGCACAGAAAAAACATTGTACATGTTCCAATCTCCTGTAATTTTATAAATATCCTAAGATCCATTGGAGTAAATTTCTTTCCCTTGAATATTAACTTTCTATTGAAAGTTTAAAATTTTTAGACAAATAATTTTCGAGCATTTATTCAGTACACTATCCGCTTTGATGTTTTAATCTTTGGATTACGAATATCAGTCATGAAAACGGCTAAAGTTCATATTAAGTAAACGGGTTTCGAAAACAGTTTCCGATTAGAGGCTTAAAAACATAATTGTCATTCTCCTCATCACGCCTCCTCTTCTATATTGTTTAAAATCTCCCAATTTAAAGTAAGGGGTATAAAGATTAGCCTGTAAATGTTTAGATTTGTTTGACCCGTTTCTTAATCGGGCATATTTAGATCCAAGTAGCGATTTCATACAAATCAGTTGAGTACTGTTAAGAATCTCTGGTGAACTTCTACACCCTACGGATAGAAATAGCAATGTCTCGAATAGGCTATGCTCTCCTAATTAGGTGGTTAAACAAATCCTTGCATAAAGAAGTTACTGAATGATTTAGTATAAACCTAATTTAAAGCATCTTTCAACGAAACGAATACTTATCGGAAACGAGTGTGCGATTTTCTCTAAATTAGTTTTTTACTGAATTTCGGTAATACTAAGTCAAGATGGCTTATTAATGTACAATATTACGATTCAAGCAGCCCGTACATATTAAAAATTAAAAACGTTATGGTGCTTTTGAGGTTTAAATTCTAACAGAAAAACTGTTCTCGATTGGTTTTTTTTTCATAAGGGAGCTGATTAAATTCAGACACTATAAAAACACAGATTAAAACATTGACATTCCCGAGTATTAAGCTACAGCAGTTTAGTAATTTCCATATACAATTGAAACATTTTTCTAATCTACCGAATCTGCATTTCCTATATATCTCCATTTTTTTAAAAAAATCTTCTCCTGTCTCATGTTTTCTGCTGAAAGAAATTTTTTGCATTCTAACTCAAATATTCTTATTTTTCTATTTAATTTTCATATAAACTGTTTAATGTCATTCTTGTATCAGTATATCGAAAAAGGAAACTCTAGGCTTAGTTCATAGAAATGTTAAAACTTTATCTGTAAGAAAATACTCAGATACTGATGGTCAGATTACGCCGATTGGCATTCTGTGGCTAAATTTTTAAGTTAACAAGAGGATGCAAGCTTTCCTAATGACTCCTAAATACGACTACAAATTCGTTGTAATTATAGAAAACGCGTATTGATTACAAATCTGTATATACCTTTCATCAAAAAGCTTTATATAGTCAAAAGATATATTTAATTATTTCTTTCTGTAAAAGTCTTCAAGCTTCTCGACTATAAAATCTGAAAGAGCTCCTGTCTTCATATTGCTCCGATTTTTGTACGGCTGAATTGCTTTGTTCAGTTGTATTCTATTTTATTCTGAATACATTGACGCTTTTTAAAGACTTAACTTAAATAACCGTTTGCATATCATGGAATTTTCAAGTAACTCTTTGAATCATTCATTTAAATTATATACACCTCTCTAATTGTGATGCCTGTCGCTTGAGCTGCAAAATGCAGCTTCAAAGTGTATGCAGTAACAAGGAAGTACATACTTCGTTCAAATAAAACTGCTCCAGATTGACTAATATTGTCATTTTTCCAGAGTATTCATAAATAATACTACTAAGCTCCTATTTTGCTCGACATACAACGGGTTCGGGAGTACAGGTAAATGTCATCATGTGCGCATCTTCAATTGCGACTGTCATAAAGATAAGAAAATACCAGTGTTATGGTTTCTTTTTATATTTAATCATTGTTCTATACTTGTGTCGTGAAACAATCACCGTACTTTAAGAATTTTAGCTACTTTTGGTCAGCTATGTATTTCTTATGTTAATTGTGCAGGGCAATAACTGCACTAGCAAATGGAGTCTTGGCTCAATTGCTCTTTGGATTGAGATGACAATTATGCGCATTGTGGCTCCAAATTTTCCATCTTGCTCCTGGTATACTGACGAGGTTAGAAATTGCATATCGAAATATTCAGTCTTTACCTAGGCTTGAGCTTAATAGTGTCTCATACAGATGCCCTCGAAATTTAAATGCTGGCTAGTTCCATTGCATTCTCTAATTTAACTCTCTGGTTGATCATTGGGTCGAAAATATTTGCATCTCTGTTATAGACAAATAAAAAATATAAAGTAACAAAGGGAAAGGGCAAAAAAAAATGCGTTATAAAACTTGGTCATTTCATTCTGTCTGCTCTTCAGTTTAAAAGACTCCTTGGAGGCCAAATCCAGACAGAGTATAATCAGTACTCAAACGTCGTCTTGGTACCTTGCTTATCGAAGTAAACTGGGAAAATCAATCCCTTTGGATAATTAAATTGAAGAATTTTACGACCGTGATCGTTAGATCGCATATAACGCTAAATCCATACAAGGAGTCTCAATTTAAAACCGTTAAGTGGTGGAAAAGATTGAAGAATTCAGAGGAAATTCGTGTAGGACTTAAATGAAAAAGAATGAGATGGAAAAATCCGATTCGAAGCTTCTAATTTCTTTTAGTGAGTTGACCGTTTATGACAAGTTTACTCGTCATGAAAAAAGTGCACAATTTTTTGTTATGACGAATATATTCGTCATGAGTAAACAGTAGTGAAAATTTGCAGTTTAAATTGCGATTTTAGTGAAAACCAAAATATATTCGTAAACTTCAAGATGTTTGAAATATTTTGAGGCCAAGTCAAAATAAAAAGGTTATAAATAATAATGAAAGAACCGTATATGGTATGAATAATTTTTTCGTAAATGCATTATTGACGTTTATTAGTCATAACTGAAGCAATTACGGATTCATATATTTTATCCTATGCAATAAGTGGCAAATATTTTTGTCTGATCGAAGAAAGTAACGTTGTAGTCAATAGTAAGTAGAGGAGCTAAACCTGAAGGTTACCTGTCTAAACGGGAAACATTTCCCGGGTTATCTACCCACATCTTCAAAACGTAATCCTACACGAAGATATGTACATTTTTATAGAAATAATAATTCGAAAAGAATCATGATATTGGTATTCAACTTGCGAAGTTCCGTTGTGCATTGAACCATGCTTTGCTCAATACCATTTTCCAACAGCAGATTAAAGTAAGAAATTGATTAGTCATGTTTTCTTTCGTTCATATGCAAATCATTAATTTAAGTAAATAAATGAATGCGAGTAATAAAATAAAGTCATTTCATTACAACTTAATTCCATATTACACATACTATTACATAGTATAGTCGTCATCGCTTAATTTGTGCGACGCAGTTTAGATACACATTTTCCAAAGATGTCGAAACGGCTAACTGGTTAATTCCATTTTAAACAGAATATAAAAAGCCTCTTTAATATCCCTCTTTTATTCTAAGTCTTTTTTGGTCTTCTGAAAAATTCATGTCTTTGGACAATTTCTTGTGTTTGTGGTGCTCAAACAAATCGAGACAACCTGCGGTGTACTGGAAAATACGAGTGATTGATCTGCTGTGGTTCGTTCCTTTTTTCACACTCTTCCGCTCTTGCAACTTCAAAAGGATGCAACTTATCTTTAAATAAATCTGAAAGTGATTCCCTTTAGAAAGTTTTCTATCGATATTCAAGAATTATATCACTCAGATTTTAGTCCTTCACCTACGTGAGACGCAGGAGTCCAGCATTCAAAATTTTTATAAACGGAACCAATCTTGTGTCAATGTCATCTAGTCGGTCCGAAATAAGTCCCTATAAAAAAACGAATGTCTAGAAAGCATGTTTGGAATTGTTCCTTCAAGATAATGAAGCCACCCATTAATTTTCCATCTGAAGGGGACAAAATTATTTAGATGCGTCGGTCGGACAACTTTACTGATTATCAGGATAATAATATCTAAATCAGGATAATCTATTATGTTGTCAAAACTTGTAAAACCTTTTTTGAAATTCCCATCTTTAAGACTAGTAAATAAAGCCTTTTTAGAGCGCGGACAGCGTAGCTCTGAAATTTAGTGTTTTCAATAAATCAAGAATCAAGCATGAACAGATTATCTGATTTTACACACTGATTATTTATAAATCGTAGATTTTAGTACAATATTGCTTTATCTGGCATATAACTTGATGATATTCGAATATTTTCCTAAGTACAGAGTTTCATTCCATAATTTGCATTAAATGTTTAGTATTTTAAATTGGAAGTGCTGGATCACGTCATTTTCCTTGTCGAACAAAACTCCTTAAGCTTCTGGTGAAGTTGTGAAGAAAAAAAAGAATATTTCTATTAATTAGTTATTTGGTTCTTTTGCTTTTAATTTCGTCAATGAGTAATTAAACAATTGGATACATTTATGTGAATCTTGATGGGTTTTTGTTTAGTGCAGCATGGACAAATTTGGTTCTTGCGCCCTCCGAGAGTACAAAATCTTGGATTTTATCCATCTTCTTTCACGACTCGTCCAGAAACTATTAACACATATGAAAAGTTGGCTTCTTAATTTTGCAACTGTTTATAAATATCCGGATAAGTCCTCAATGAGAAGTTATTACTATGTAACAAATCCAACCTGATGGAAGATAAAGTGTTTTTGATATACCTCCTTTTCTAGATTCCATTCAACATGTCTGAAAATAATTTTCGGTGTGATCCGCTTAACATTGGTGCCCGAGCACAGTTCGTACATCGAATTATGTTGTTACTACACTTATAATCTAAAATTAATTCTTTCCTAGACGTCATTATTCGAAACAAAATTGACATTTTATCCATTAACATCTCGAGTATTCTTTGAGCTGTCTGTCCTTTGTGTAGTCCAACTTCAAGTTTGCACCTGGATGACAGGCTTCACAGATTTTGCTTCATAATGTCAGGTGGTCAGTGTCTTTTTTTTAAAGTGTAAAGTTGCTTGGCTTTTAATAATGCATGGTTAGCATATTTTTGAAAAGCAGTCATGTCTTGATGCAGATTGCGTTTATAACTAAATAGTCCACAACCTGAAAAATACTCGCAAATACACACGCAAATATTCAAATGAATTTAATGGAATATTTTATCACCCAGTCTTGTTAAAAATATGCGTGATCTGTAACTGAAGTTTTTTCCACTCTTTTAAGCTAAAAGTTTTATAATTTGTGACTCAGCATGTCATGCATTAAACAATGAACTGTTTACTGAGGTCGTAATTTATGAAGAGTGAAAGATTACTTCTTGATTATTTTTCTAGTATTTTGTTGATTCTAAATGGATAATAGTGGTGAAATTGTTGTCAAAGATCTCGCAAAGATTTATGAAAAAAGTGTTTTTAAACTTGTTTGTTTCATAAATATGTATGTACACCAATCAACAAAATTTTTTTTATGCTCTCAAGCAGTAAACTTTTATTTATACGACTTTATGTATCTTTGTAATGTATATGTATTGAAATGCCATATAACATTATCAGTTAAGTAGTATACGTTTTGGCAGAAAAAATAAGAATGTATTCAGAATTATGATAGAATTTCTTATTTTAATACGCAGATCCTTATGTATTATTTATAAGTATTTGTATTCTAACGACCTTGATTTAAAAATTCTATTTTTCCAATTCATGTTCTTTATAACATATCATAATTGTTCATTTGTATTTACTGTTTTGAAGTGACATGAATATTTTGGAGCATCTATAGTTCAACTACATATATATTTAGCAAATTATTGTAATGAAAATGTATCTACGGCTGGAAATATTCATCAAATTTATATGCTTAACTTGGTCAGCTCATGAATTTAATGAAGTAAAAGCGAAAGAGAAGAAATCCGAAATTTGTTAAAATTCAAAAATGTTTGTTTTCTGTATTAAGGGGCGGACGCTTGTCTATATTGGGAAGCTAAATATGATACGTCTTGATATTTCTCAAATTATATCAGTTATTCCGTCCCGTTAGAAGAGAATGAATTAAAGCAATAATTGAGTATTCATGTCTTAAATGAGAAATTAAGTCGTTAAAGCTAAGCGTTAATAAAAAAAAACTTAATTGATATTAATTCGGTTTTCGTGTTAAATCGAGCACAAAAAACAAATCTTAAGTTTTAAATGTATATTTAATAAAATTTTTTCTATATTCCAATTTTCAAAAGTTCAACCTTTTCAATTTAATATATATAGAGTAAAAAAAATCTTATGTATAAACACAATGGTTTTCGATGGAGCCGCCTCTGCCCGGCTGTTTAGACGGAACGTAAACATGAGCCGCTCACCCCCGCACCTGGCCACCCGAAGGGTTGCCTAACTGGTTGTATGGGTTGGACTGGAAAGGACTGCTCACAGCGACCACGATAGGTTCGCCACCCTGCCACGATTCAGCCCTCTAAACGAATCGTCCCCTTGTGACAGTTAAGTGAAACCCTGTGTGGGGGGATGGATGTGAACATTTCTTAGCATGCATGAGTGAGCAATGGATGTTGGCGTGGGAAGGAAAAAAAAATGGGAAAAGTGCCAGGAGGAAGGGCAAAAAGTCCGACACGAGTAACTAAAGTACATGGGGGGTCTGGTGGTCAGCCCAACATTTTGAATTTTAAGAGACTGGCAACAGACCTGATGTCCAACGGGTCCTCGCGCTCAGAACCGGATCTCCATTCCATCTCCAGGGTGTTTATTACTCTATTTAAACAGAATGAATACAGTGGGAAGCAAGCCCTGGCAGTATTTACAAAATGAGTCTTGGAATGCTGAAAGAAAGAGGATTATACTCGACTCGATTCAAAAACATTTAGTGGAAAATTTACAGGAAACTTATTCATCTTAGAAGAGTGAAAAATAATATAAGAAGAGAAATGATAAAAAAAAATGTAGTTGCACTTGGGGAGTCCTTTCTGCAGGAGAGATGCGAGTATGGAGCTGAGTGCAGTCAACATTGCATGTCTTCGAGGGTTGCAACGGTGGAAAGAGTTTCAAGTACGGGGTGTGCAGTTGAGGAAGTCTATTTCGCCATTGAGAAATGGTGGCAGACTTTGTGGAAACGGTGGGGGATGAGGACACTTGTAGAAGGGCTTGCAAGGTGTACTTGATATTGTCTATGAGCATGACATGATATTGTCCGAGGAGGGTTCTTGTGCAATTGAGGTGCTTTCCAGGAGCTGGGAGCACTACCAGCCCAAGGTGTGAGAATGGGAGGCGAGGAGATGAGTATGCGGCCTCATGCTGGAAGTGAGCTTGGTGATGCTTGTGCAGATGTAGTAGTGAATGTGCTTGGTCCTAAGGGCTAAGTGACGTGTTGTGAGAGGAGAGGCATAGAAAGAACATGAATTCGCGGCTACTTGCTGGGAATGAACTGAGTTGAGTTATGTACAGACGATGATGAAGAGGTGATGCTTGTGCCCTCGGACTGTGGCTTGGAGTTTTATTATCTAATGAAGGGAGCTTCTGCTGTGTTTGAAGCGGAAGGGGAGGGCACTTGAGATTTCCTAAGATGAAGAAATACCGCGATGGTGTGGCGACTAAAATTGCTAGAAGATAGAGGCTGTGATAGGATGAAGTGGTGTGAGGTGACGAGGGAGTTTTGCTGGCGGGACAGAGAGCTTTATGCTATTGCGTGGTCAGACTTTAGTAGGTGTTCATTCAGGACCATAAAGTCCAGAAGTTGGACTATTTTGTTTCTATATAGATGTTTTACTATTGACTTTATCCATTCTGTTTTGTATTGCTCCTGTGGGCGTGCAAAGTGGTAGGATGCTGTCAAGTGGCAGGATGTTGCGTAGTGGAACGAGGTGCCTTGATCCCCAGTAGTTGTCGGGGTGTCTGCCGAATCTGTAGAGATAAGGCAGTGAAGGGCCCGTGGCCAGTCGCGAACTGGGTGAGCTGCCTTGGCCAGTTGTGGCTTTTATCTGCCACTTTTTGCTGCATTTCGTATCTTGTGCAGCCGTTGCCACCTTTCCCCCATTGTTTCTGCCAGACCATCGGGATTCGTTCTTTAAGTCTTCTTTTCAGGTAACTTCTGCGTTTTTCGCCAGTTCGTCGGCTTTATCATTCTACACATACCCAAAGTGATCTTTAATCCAACCAGCCTGATGTTGGGGGAAATTAGGAGGAGATTCTGTTTTTGATGGGCTATGGAGCATGGGTACAAGTATTTTCGGGGTAAGTTGCTGAGAGGGATTCGTCGGCTACAAGATTCCACAGGGCGGGCCCGCTGCAGAATCTCTGTGGACAACCTCTCGTCTGAGTCTGCTCGGCTAGGCCGCCATTTGTTGGGATGACAATTTTTCACTCTGCCGGGAGGCTCTCAAACAGATATAGTAGGGGCATTTGCTTGATCTGATCTTATCAATTATAGAGTCGTATCTTAGATTATCAAATGCACCCCTGATGTACATGGAGACTACAGCTGTGTGCAGTTTTTTTATTTCGGTAGAGCTCTATTTTCTGAAGGAGGGCGTCCGGGGCATGATCGATAGATGTGCCTTCTCTAAGGCCGAACTGTACGGGGTTTTGCTAATGGGTGAATTTTAGATGGAAGTTCAGCTTTTGCGTTGACACCTTTTCCATTAACTTTCCCGTAGATTGTAGAAAAATTGGACTATAGAATTTTGGGTAATTTTGTTCCATGTCTTATCTGCTGTTGAGATGGAGCCTGTCCTCTCAGGTTCTAAACTGGCAAGTTTAGTTTTTGTATATTATAATGCAAATGTGATACCGTTGTTTAACTTCATACTGCTCGATCTATATATATATATATGTTAGTAGTCATTTGAAGTTAAATGTAAACTTCGGATGTTCACCAACCATTTAAACTCGCTATCCCAGACGTTCAGACTATATTATCTGCAACAGAAATGCTAATAAGTGAAAATTTTCATTGGTTATATTTATCATGAAAATAAGTTGCTAGTTTCAAATTTTGTTTGTATTATTAAAAAAGCATGCTTTAATATTACGCTTAACAATTCTTAAATCGCAAATATTAAAATCCAGAAGACTAACTGCGACCAAACAAAAATTCTTTCTGAATTCATTTCACAAGACTATTCGTTTTCTATTGCACTCCTACTATCGTGCAGAAAATAAGGCAAATAGATTTTGGCAATTCAAATTACATATTGGTTTCAATAAAATTATCTTTAAATGTAAGAACAAAATGAAAAGTTCAGTGATAATTTAATAATCCTCTGATTTGGGATTTAAATGCGATTTGTTAACATACAAGACATAATTTTAAGGCTCTCAACTGTTTTTGGAGCTTATAATATTCACATGCATACAATTTCGCAAAGCACAGCCTTAAGTGGCTGTTGCGATATCAGTCTTCCAATCAATTATAGGTGCAATCATCTCGTATGTGACTTTGTACTTGTTCTTCGACTGCGGTTCATGACTTTGTACTTGTTCTTCGACCTGCTCATTTGAAAGCTTCATTAAATATTCTGTCCCAGGGTTTGATTAATATACACCCAAATTTGCGTTCAGACATTTTTCTGCCAGTAAGACATTTCTGACTCTGAGTAATGACTGTTAATATGCTTCTTGTAGTTCAGGATGGAATATGGATTCAAATCTTGTGGGACATCTTCCATAACCAGCGCTACAGGCATAAGCAAGATATGCCTTTAACTCTCGTTTATTGGTTTCGCAGTGAAACCATACAATCAGCAATTTTTTGCTACGCATGGGCGAAATGTAGCGTAATTTTTCTTTCATAACTTAAAATCTAGTTATATAAGACATCTAATATAAAAATTCCAATTCAATACCGTTAGTATTCACAAAAATAACGGCATTTCAAGAGCTAAATTGCTTATGATCTGTAAGAGAAACAAAATGATGAGGGCTCTTGAACTAATTGATACTTTTAAAATTGAATCTTCCAAAACACGATTGAGTTATACGAAGGTTGAATGTTCTGAATACTCACCTACACTTATAAATTAAGTACATAATTTAAATTGCATTTAGGTGATAACTTATTCGGAGGAAAATTAGCCCGTTACCGTTCATTGGTTTCGCTGTGAAACCACAAATTTCTTGAAAGTAAAAAATTCTAATTTTTTTTTCTTTCAAATATTTATGATCAGCTACATGTTTAATACTGATTTTTGAAATAGTAATTAGTAATTTTCAAAACGAAACATGTAGTGTACTTGAAAGGGTAAATATTGCTTGGTATTCGTACATTCAATTTTTTTCTGTTGCTACTTGTATGCCATTTCGTTACTTTTATTGATGTTCTTCAAAAAAACTTAAGCATCTTTTAAGAATTGATAGTATAATAAGATTGTCAACCCAGTCACCAAACAATTAAAATTAAAATAAAAAATAAACACATCAAAAAATAAATTATAAAAAGCAGCGGAGTTCGTTTTTATTTTGTGCTGTTCGATGAATATGGCAGTATTTTGAATAGTATTTTTTCAGCATCATTTGTTGCAATTACATCAAACAGCGTGTTTTTATCGAGAACATTACATTATTTTTCTGGCTGATGTTTGTTTTTAATGTTATGTTGGCGAGTTGTATCGTTGCTCTATGAAAACACAAAATCATTAGTAGGGCAATTTCTATTTCTGGAGGCTACAAGAGCTTTAAATATGCCCTGACTATTTTATTAAACGCCGCTCGAGTGCTTAAATTTCTTCTTTGCCGGGTTTATCCTCACTTCTAGATCAGCATTGGTTAGTGTTTCCTCCTTGAATTCTTGACCATTTTAGTGGAATTTTGTGTAGTGTTGATACTTTCTGATACGACACAAAGTTTGGTTTTGTAATTCTTTAATTTGTTACCACATCTTTACAAACGCTGCAGATTTCGTTTCATAGCGGTTCTGACTTTCGTATTATTGCCATTATTAGTGATTCACAGTTAAAGTAACGTAATTAGCAATTAAAGATGATTAAAAAATTTAGTGTAGTAATCATTTTATTTATCCTCTCTTCAAAATCCTTTGTTATATAAAGTTTTGGTTTGAAAAGTTGTAAATATATATTTTTGGATAGCAAATTCAGTTCACAAGTATGTCCCTAATTTCGAATTCTGTTAGGAAAATTGTGGTGAAGCACATCCATTTGTTTGTCGGCATTTATTACGAGAGTAAAGTGTTTAGGATTTTCAAAGAATTAAGCTAATATCAAACAAGCGTAGCAGAGGAAACTAAATAGTTAATAAAAAATATATTCTTCATTTAAACAGTATTTTGGTATTGGTATTATAAAATTAAGCTTCTTTATGGATGAAAGATTGCCTTACAAGGAATGGATGCATGAAGAGTGTTCTGTGAGATTTTGTCTGATAGAAGACTTGGTTGGAATGTTCATAATGATGGCAGAAGTAGTCGGATGAATGAACTTGGAGATTAAATGCAATTCTGGTCAGGATAGGATCGAGGGTGTACCAGCCGGCTGGCGGGAGGGCGGAAATTTCTGGAAATTAGATGTAGGTGAAGACGATATAAAGAAGCTTAATTTATACTTATAACACTGAGAAATTTTTTTCGAAGAGCAGGAAGGATAAATAGGGTTTAAATTTATTTATGCTGATCTGCATTAGATGTTATCGAATATTTCAGTAGTTTTTAAAAATGGCTGTGCTTCATTGACAGAAATTTAATGCAGGGTATTTTAATTGTTTATCTCGGAAAATTCATGCAATAAATTCTCCGTCCTGATTTAAATATTTTTTGTTAAGCTATCTTGTAAATCGGTACGAACTTGTTTAAATGTAGAATATTTTAAATAAGTCTTTAATTGCAAATAACGTTACTTATACTGCAAATCACTGACCAATTATACAAGTTATGAAAAATATCTCAAAATGAGAAACATACTGCAAATAATTTGCTTTTTAACATCATGTTTCGTATTTAGGAGTCGTGTAACTTAGCTGAATTTTATCGATGTTGCTCTATTACTTATTAAAGTAACTCAAACCAAATCCAGCTTGCGGGATTTAAAATAAAATGTTGATGTTCTGCTGATCGATTTCTGAGCTTAACTGGTCTTGACTGCAGCCACAATCCCGGGATTCAAAAACTGATCTATTAAATGCTCTAGGAAGCTTAAGTTCGGAGAGAAAGCTGTCAGTGTGTGTTTGGCCCTGTCCTTCACATCATGAGATTTTAAACAGATTAGACAAGCATACTATTTCTTGTTCATGTCTAAAAATTATTAGGCATGTTTCATGTACGTTGAGCTTCCTTGTGACTTCCGTAGTGATATTCCTACTGAACAGAGCAGTACTTGTTTTGTAGTAATCTGTCAGCATGTTCTCCCCAAAAACATAACATGAAAAATAAATTATACAGCTTACAATATTACCATTCTTGGCTGATATTGGAGTTGCTAATGAATGTTTAATTAGCTCACATGAGATTTTGTTTCCAGCTGTTTTCTAAAATGTTTTGTCCATGTTGCGTTGTGTAGCATACAAGGAACTCTCAATAGGTTTGGGGCAGTTGTCCTCCATTATACCTCGTGATATAAAAGTAGAGTCTTGCCTTATCTTGGTATTTTTAGGAAAATTTGAAACTGCTTTTACATACAATATCTTCAGATGAGAATGCAGTCATAAAATATATATACTGTTAAAAACTTAATTTCTATAAAACATTTTTTGAAATTACTGATACATAAACTGCATTCTCTCTATATAGAGCAAATATATTTTCATAAAATGATATGGATATACCAATAAGCATATAAACATAAGATTTGTTATAAAATAGTACTTCTCTATTATGTACCAGCTTGAATTCTCTGTAGGTAATAGTTACTGAATTATATTCGGATACGAGAGGATAAGAAGTTTAAAAATTGTTGGTCTGTAAAACTTTGTAAAAACTAGTTACAATAAAGTACTTCACTGTAAGTGCATCAATGACTGAATAAAAATATGGAAAATATGAACAAATTTTTCAAGACTAACAGAATTCAATAATACTTTAGTGTGAATAAAATAAAATTCTGAAACATCTCTTAAAATTGGCCAAATGAAACCGTTATTTATATGCATTCATCACTATTTGCAAGACACCGATTTTAAATGGTTGGTGAATTATTAGATTGTTTCTTATATAGCGTTCTGAAACAAAATTGTCAAGTTGGTAATCATGGTTACTTTAGCAGCTAGTTACTAGTTACCTACCATGTTGCGTTTATCAAATCTTCCTTCAAGGAAAGGAAGGATGTCTGCCTTCAAATTTATTGTCTATACAGTTTATTATTAGTGAATTTCATGCGCTACTGTCTATGACTCAAAAATAAAGACTGGGTGATATTTAAATTTATGCTCCTAACCCCGAGCCCTATTTAAGGATATTTTATTTCCAAACTTAAGCTCAGGCACAATTTATTTTTAAAGAAATTTCTGAATAAGGATAAGAGTACTATATATAGCTCGGAAACGAACAGATGGATGCATTTAACTCTACGGAGATCGCATTCTGTTAAACATATGTCGAAACGAGTCAATTTAGAGTCTTGTATTTCTTTGCTTTCAGTTCAAAGGGGGACTCCACCGTGATTGAATTGCCTAATGGATAGTACGAAGTCATATAACTAAACTTTCGGTTTTCCGGATAATTTGCAAGTCAGGGTGTTTGTTTATTCTGCATTGAAATCTCTTAAAACTGCTTCTTTATGAACTGGTATTTCCCTATTCCTTCTCAGAGCATTTTCTAGCGTTTTCAACCAAATCAATCGACTGAAGGATGGTCTAAAATCATACTTTACGGACATTTTTTCCAGTGACTTTTACACCACCTCCCCCATATAAGAACGCAATTGGTTAATACATCGAATTGTATAATTATTGATATTTAAGTCTGAAATTAAATCAAAGTAGAGTTCTGAAAGACAAAGGGCATGAACACTCTTATTGATTGTAATAATAATAATAAATATCCCAAATTTGACTTCTAATTACATCAGATTCGTATGTCAAGGTCTTGTGATCATTGATTTAATCGCTGAGATGTAATAAAGCTTCCTTTTGATGAGCAATCTCATGTGATGCATACAATCGGAATCTCTTTCTTTTGAAATTCATTGTGAAATTCATGAGTATTGAGTTCCAATCGGATTCTGTACCATTTATTCAGCTAGCTTGTCTTATCACTAAATTTCTGTATTGTTTAATTCATCTTTGTTTAATATTGATTTAGGTGAGGTTTGCTTTTACTGCAACAAAGCATTTTCAGCATTGCTTTCCTCCAATAGATGTGGATCCGAACCTTATTCTGTTCACTGCATTTAATTAAAGCGTGTATGTGTGGAGATCC
>BGPR01000625.1:281758-324146 GCA_013235015.1 Araneus ventricosus
ACTATTGACTTTATCCATTCTGTTTTGTATTGCTCCTGTGGGCGTGCAAAGTGGTAGGATGCTGTCAAGTGGCAGGATGTTGCGTAGTGGAACGGGGTGTCTGTCTTCTTCCCCAGCAGTTATAGGGGTGTCTGCCGAATCTGTAGAGATAAGGCAGTGAAGGGCCCGTGGCCGGTCACGAACTGGGTGAGCTGCCTTGGCCAGTTGTGGCTTTTATCTCCCACTTTTTGCTGCACTTCGTATCTTGTTCGGCCGTTGCCATCTTTTCTCCATTGTTTCTGCCAGACCATCAGGATTCGATCTTTAAGTCTTCTTTTCAGGTAACTTCTGCGTTTTTCGCCAGTTCATCGGCGTTATCATTCTACACATGCCCAAAGTTGATTTTTAATCCAACCCAGCCTGATTTTGGGGGAAATTAGGAGGCGATACTGTTTTCGACGGGCTATGGAGCCTGGGTGCAAGTATTTTCGGGGTAAGTTGCTGAGAGGGATTCGTCGGCTACAAGCTTCCACAGGGCAGGCCCGCTGCAGAATCTCTGTGGACAACCTCTCGTCTTAGTCTGCTCGGATAGGCCTTCATTTGTTGGGATGACAATTTTTCGCTCTACCGGGAGGCTGTCAAACAGATATTGTTGGGGCATTTGCTTGATCTGATCTTATCAATTATAGAGTCGTATCTTAGATTATCAAATGCACCCCTGATGTACATGGAGACTACAGCTGTGTGCAGTTTTTTTTCGGTAGAGCTCTATTTTCTGAAGGAGGGCGTCCGGGGCATGATCGATAGATGTGTCTTCTCTAAAACCGAAGTGTCTGGGGTTTTGCTGATGGGTGAATTTTAGATGGAAGTTCAGCTTTTGCGTTGACACCTTTTCCAGTAACTTTCCCATAGATGGTAGAAGAGAAATTGGTTTATAGGATATTGGGTAATTTTTGTTCCATGCCTTATCTGCTGTTGAGATGGAGCCGCCTCTGCCCCGGCTGTTGAGATGGAGCCTGTCCTTTCAGGTTCTAAACTGGCAAG
This sequence comes from Araneus ventricosus, assembly GCA_013235015.1. Taxonomy (NCBI): domain Eukaryota; kingdom Metazoa; phylum Arthropoda; class Arachnida; order Araneae; family Araneidae; genus Araneus; species Araneus ventricosus. The sequence goes on from BGPR01000625.1 coordinate 282,782, forward strand.
TTAATTTTTTGTATATTATAATGCAAATGTGATGCCGTTGTTAAACTTGATACTGCTCGATCTATATATATGTATGTTAGTAGTCATTTGAAGTTAAATGTAAACTTCGGATATTCACCAACCATTTAAACTCGCTATCCCAGACGTTCAGACTATATTATCTGCACCAGAAATGCTAATAAGTGAAAATTTTCATTGATTATATTTATCATGAAAATAAGTAGCTAGTTTCAAATTTTGTTTGTATTATTGAAAAAGCATGCTTTAATAACGCTTAACAATACTTAAATCGCAAATATTAAAATCCAGAAGACTATAACTGCGACCAAACAAAGAAATTCTTTCTGAATTCATTTCACAAGACTATTCGTTTTCTATTGCACTCCTACTATCGTGCAGAAAATAAGGCAAATAGATTTTGGCAATTCAAATTATGTATTGGTTCCAATAAAATTATCTTTAAATGTAAGAACAAAATGAAAAGTTCAGTGATAATTTAATATTCCTCTGATTTGGGATTTGAATGCGATTTGTTAACATACAAGACATAATTTTAAGGCTCTCAACTGGTTTTGGAGCTTATAATATTCACATGCATACAATTTCGCAAAGCACAGCCTTAAGTGGCTGTTGCGATATCAGTCTTCCAATCAATTATGGGTGCAATTATCTCGTATGTGACTTCGACCTGCTCCTTTGAAAGCTTCATTAAATATTCTGTCCTAGGGTTTGATTAATATACATCCAAATTTGCGTTCATACATTTTTCTGCCAGTAAGACGTATCTGACTCTGAGTAATGACTGTTAATATGCTTCTTGTAGTTCAGGATCGAATATTGATTCAAATCTAGTGGGACATCTTCCATAACCAGCGCTACAGGCATAAGCAAGATATGCCTTTAACTCTTTCGCGTTTATTGGTTTCGCAGTGAAACCACACAATGAGCAATTTTTTACTACGCATGGGCGAAATGTAGTGTAACTTTTCTTTCATAACTTAAATCCAGTTATATACGACATCTAATATAAAAATTCCAATTCAATATCGTTAGTATTCACAAAAATAACGGCATTTCAAGAGCTAAATTGCTTTTGATCTGTAAGAGAAACAAAATGATGAAAGCACAAAATCATTAGTAGGGCAATTTCTATTTCTGGAGGCTGCAAGATCTTGAACTTTGCCCTGACTATTTTATTAAAAGCCGCTCGAGTGCTTAAATTTCTTCTTTGCCGGGTTTATCCTCTCTTCTAGATCAGCATTGGTTAGTGTTTCCTCCTTGAATTCTTGACCATTTTAGTAGAATTTTGTGTAGTGTTGATACTTTCTGATACGACACAAAGTTTGGTTTTGTAATTCTTTAATTTGTTACCACATTTTTACAAACGCTGCAGATTTCGTTTCATAGGGTTCTGACTTTCGTATTATTGCCATTATTGGTGATTCACAGTTAAAGTAACGTAAGTAGCAATTAAAGATGATTAAAAAATTTAGTGTAGTAATCATTTTATTTATCCTCTCTTCAAAATCGATTGATATATAAAGTTTTGGTTTGAAAAGTTGTAAATACATATTTTTGGATAGAAATTCGTTTCACAAAAAATCGCTAATTCGAAATTCTGTTGGTAAAACTGTGGTGAAGCACATCCATTTGTTTGGAGGCATTTATTACGAGAGTAAAGAGTTTAGGAATTTCAAAGCATTAAGCTAATATCAAACAAGCTTAGTAGAGGAAACTAAATAGTTAATAAATATATTCTTCATTTAAACAGTTTTTTGGTGTTGGTATTATAAAATTAAGCTTCTTTACGGATGAAAGATTGCCTTACAAGGGATGGATGTATGAAGAGTGTTTTGTGAGATTTTGTCTGATAGAAGACTTGGTTCGAATGTTCATAATGATTGCAGAAGTAGTCGGATGAATGAACTTGGAGATTAAATGAAATTCTGGTCAGGATAGGGTCGAAGATGTGCCAGCCGGCTGGCGGGAGGGCGGGAATTTCTGGAAATTTTATGCAACTGAAGACGATATAAAGAAGCTTAATTTATACTTATAACACTGAATTATTTTCGGAGAGCAGGAAGGATAAATAGGGTTTAAATTTATTTATACTGATCTGCATAGAGGTTAACGAATATTTCGGTAGTTTTTATAAATGCCTGTGCTTCATTGACAGAAATTTAATGCAGGATATTTTAATCGTTTATCTCGGAAAATTCATGCAATAAATTCTCCGACCTGATTAAATATTTTATGTTAAGCTAGCTTGTAAATCGGTACGAACTTGTTTTAATTGTAGAATATTTTAAATAAGTCTTTAATTGCAAATAACTTTACTTCTACTGCAAATCACTGACCAATTATTATTCATACGAGTTATGAAAAATATCTCAAAATAAAAAGCAAATTATTTGCAGTATGTTTCTCAACATAATGTTTCGTATTTAGGAGTCATGTAACTTAGCTGAATTTTAACGATGTTGCTCTGATACTTATTAAAGTAACTCAAACGAAATCCAGCTTGCGGGATTTAAAATAAAATGTTGATGTTCTGCTGATCGATTTCTGAGCTTAACTGGTCTTAACTGCAGCCACAATCCCGGGACTCAAAAACTGATCTATTAAATGCTCTAGGAAGCTTAAGTTCGTAGAGAAAGCTGTCTTTGTGTTTATGGCCCTGTCCTTCAAATCATGAGATTTTAAACAGATTAGACAAGCATACTATTTCTTGTTCATGTTTCATATACGTTGAGCTTCCTTTTGACTTCCGTAGTGATATTCCTACTGAACAGAGCAGTACTTGTTTTGTAATCTGTCAGCATGTTCTCCCCAAAAACATAACATGAAAAATAAATTATACAGCTTGCAATATTACCATTCTTGGCTGATATTGGAGTTGCTAATGAATGTTAGCTCACATGAGATTATATTGTTTCCAGCTGTTCTCTAAAATGTTTTGTCCATGTTGTGTTGTGTAGCATATAAGGAACTCTCAGTAGGTTTTGGGCAGTTGTCCTCCATTATACCTCGTGATATAAAAGTAGAGACTTGCCTTAGCTTGGTATTTTTAGGAAAATTTGAAACTGCTTTTACATACAATATCTTCAGATGAGAATACAGTCATAAAATATATATACTGTTAAAAACTTAATTTCTATAAAAAAAATTTTGAAATTACTGATACATAAACTGCATTCTCTCTATATAGAGAAAATATATTTTCATAAAATGATATGGATACACCAATAAGCATATAAACATAAGATTTGTTATAAAATAGTACTTCTCTATTATGTACCAGCTTGAATTCTCTGCAGGTAGTAGTTACTGAATTATATTCGGATACGAGAGGATAAGAAGTTTAAAAATTGTTGGTCTGTAAAGCTTTGTAAATACTAGAATTTATTAAGTACTTCACTGTAAGTGCATCAATGACTGAATAAACATATGGGAAGTTGAACAAATTTTTCAACACTAACAGAATTCAATAATACTTTAGTGTGAATAAAATTAAATTCTGAAGCATCTCTTAAAATTGGACAAATGAAACACGTTATTTATATGCTTTCATCACTATTTGCAAGACACTGATTTTAAATGGTTGGTGAATTATTAGATTGTTTCTTATATAGTGTTCTGACACAAAATTGTCAAGTTGGTAATCATGGTTACTATAGCAGCTAGTTACTAGTTACCTACCATGTTGCGTTTATCAAATCTTCCTTCAAGGAAAGGAAGGATGTCTGCCTTCAAATTTATTGTCTATACAGTTTATTATTAGTGAATGTGATGCGCTACTGTCTATGACTCAAAAATAAAGACTGGGTGATATTTAAATTTATACTCCTGACCCCCGAGCCCTATTTAAGGATATTTTATTTCCAAACTTAAGCTCAGGCACAATTTATTTTAAAAGAGAGAAATTCGAGAAATTTCTGAATAAGGATAAGAGTACTCTATATAGCTCGGACACGAACAGATGGATGCATTTAACTGTACGGAGCTCGTATTTTGTTAAACATTTGTCGAAACGAGTCAGTTTAGAGTCTTGTATTTCTTTCGCTTTCAGTTCAATGGGGGACTCCACCGTGATTGAATTGCCTAATGTATAGTACGAAGTCAGATAATGACTAAGCTTTCGGTTTTCCGGATAATTTGCACGTCAGGGTATTTGTTTATTCTGCATTGAAATCTCTTAAAACTGCTTCGTTATGAATTAGTATTTCCCTATTCCTTCCGAGAGCATTTTCTAGCGTTTTAAACCAAATCAATCGACTGAAGGATGGTCTAAAATCATACTTTAAGGACATTTTTTTCCAGTGACTTTTACACCACCTCCCCCATATAAGAACGCAATTGGTTAATACATCGAATTGCATAATTATTGATATTAAAGTCTGAAATTAAATCAAAGTAGCGTTCTGAAAGACAAAGGGCATGACTACGCTCGAGAAATTCAAGTGCCCGTTACATTTACACTCTTATTGATTGTAATAATAAATATCCCAAATTTGACTTCTAATTAAGTCAGATTTGTATGTCCGGGTCTTGTGATCATTGATTTAATCGCTGAGATGTAATAAAGCTTCCTTTTGATGAGCAATCTCATGTGATGCATACAATCAGAATCTGTTTCTTTTGAAATTCAAATGCAGTATTGAATTCCTATCTGATTCTGTACCATTTATTCAGCTAGCTTGTCTTATGACTAAATTTCTGTATTGTTTAATTCATCTTTGTTTAATATTGATTTAGGTGAGGTTTGCTTTTACTGCAACAAAGCATTTTCAGCATTGCTTTCCTCCAATAGATGTGGATCCGAACCTTATTCTGTTCACTGCATTTAATTAAAGCGTGTATGTGTGGAGATCCATGTTCAATACAGATGACGTCAATCTGTTTTCAAGTCATTCCGATGAGCATATCACGAAAACGTCGATACAATTGCCGCATCGAATGTTAATCACCGTTTTAGTCATCTCATTCAATGGTTTTACTTACTGGTACACGACTTCAAGAAATATTCTCACAATAAGAATACTACTTAATACTTTGTTACAATTGATTGTATCATATGCGCTTGCTACTGGTAAATCATTGAACACTTTTCTATATCGCTTCTGGAACAGGAATTCCATTGCGACGAGACAAAAAAATTCCTTCTCTAAAGTGAATAATCCTTAATGACAGAGTTTCGTTTCACAAGAGCTAAATCCGTTCTCATCATATCGATTTCAAATGTTGTATTTCGAGATGCTTCAAGAAATTGAGTAGCTGTCTGGATTTTCAACTTGCTCATTACTAAAACTTTCTTAATTATTTTTCTTTCATAACTTTTTCAGTTTTAAGATCATCTGCGATATTAAATGCAGAAATGCACTTGTATAATAACCGGTATTTTATGAATAAACTGATCGATACGTTTTACTTCCAAATATGCATCAATTTTTAAAAAACGACCTAGGTAAATCCGTCAAGCGTACGAAGAACTTCCCCTACAAAATATATAGCGGTAGATTTTTTAAGTTTGGGAACAAATCTCTGAATTTTTTCCTAAAATTTGGTATAGATGGAGTCTTATGTATATGCATCTATTGTCGTGTAAAATCAGTTTTAACTATTGCGACTCGAATCTCTCTTTACGATAAGTACAGATGCTTAACTAGAATTTTTCCTTCCGAAGAGTGACTACCACTACCGCTGTACCACAAACACATATTAGCAGTTTAAACTTTCTACAGAAATAATTTTGTCATCTGACCACCCGAAATTTTTCTCTCTTTTCTTATTGTATCAACCCATGTGTAATGGCTAGAATTATTGCAAAACAGGGAGACATATCATCATGACCAAAAGAAAGCAATTCCATATTTTACTTCACAATTTAATACGGAAAGCCTCTTCACCACAAGAAACTCCTTCAAAAAATGAAATTCGAGCAAAACTAATACTAAATTTAGCTTTCTGAACCCCTAATTATTTTGATCTTTTAGCTTTCATGTTAGAAAACTTATCTATAAAGTTGAATGAATGGTTTTTTTTGTATTTAATTGTATCTGTGAAACTTAATAGTTTATACATGCTTGTTTCAGAAAATATATGAATACGAACTATCAGCTATTAAATTGAACCTGAGAAACGGAAAAATCGTTTCCGTCTCTATGAGCTTAAACATTCTCTACGGGTTTTGAGTCTCTGACTCTTCATCAAGAAATTTTCACTTTTTATTACCGAGTAGGTTGCGTATTGTAACGTCTTGCAGTTATGCTTAAAAGAACATTCACAGCGAAGTTAAATTTAACATAATTTATTGATAATTCTTCTGGAGTAAATATAGAATATATATTATAAACAAATATCAAATTTCGAGATTAATAATATACTGTAGTAAGCCCCAAGGCGGAATGTCCATTCACTGGTAAAAGAATCAGCGAGCTTCACTAAATTGTCCAAATAGGACATCCATGGAATAGGACCACCAGTTTGGCTGTCGGGATGTCGTATCCCCTTCAGTTGTTCAGTCCCGTCCTTATATCGCAACAGAGAAGAAAAACCCCTCGCATTCTCACGGGAACACACTTGTCTGCACAAAAACCACCTGATCAGGAATGTTGTCTAATTCCGTGCAATAGGTAGCTGAAAGTTCTGCACCGCGCACCAAATTTATGTAATGAAAGGCAGTAGCCCGTCAATATAGGGGCGATGATTCCAGGTGCTTGAAGAAACCGTCAGCATGAAAGGTAAGGGCAGGTGTCCATTGTTCAGATGAATCTCAAAGCGACCAGTGCCCTTGGAACGCACACACCCAGTTTTAAATCAATGTCAGCTGTCGGAGGAGGGCATACGTCACAGTATTTAGTTCCGTTAATGTAGGTGATCTGCCCGAACACATCTTCTCTGGACAGGGATTTATTGCAAATTAATTTTTTATCGCTTGGCTTATATTTCGAAAGTTATAGGCCCCGTGAGTGGTGAGAATGTCTTTTTTTTAAAAAAAATCGCGGATAAATGGCAAGAGCGATAACTGAGCAGCAGTCCAATCGCACTTTCGGTCAGATATTTCGTTTCTTAAAATTCCCAAACCGATAATTTTCACACATCCAGTTTCATGCAGTATTCGTTACGGCATGCAAATTTGCATGACAAAATGTAAATTTATCACGTTAATGAGGAAAATTAAAATTTCCCTTCTATTTTTAGATTTCGAACTAGCGAATATTGAACATTGCTCATATCGGGGGAAAGTGACGATATTGGAAATGGTTTTTAAAATTTGAACTTGCAGAATAATTCGTTAAATCCCTTGAAATTTTTTTCCTGTTTAGATTCAAAATGAGTCTTGAATAAAACCCTGAAACTCTAGGCTAGAATATTCGGAATCCCTTAGTTTTAACCTTTAATGTACATGACTTCTCGTACCCAAACAAATAGTTTTCCTAAATATTAGTTTACCTGTGTGTGAAATTAGCTTCCAATCGGAATTTGACAAGCAATTTGTTCACCATTGTTTCCCTTTGAATAGAGGAGAAAATAAGAGTATCCAAAACCATGGTTATTATTAGACAACTTATCATTATCATAAGTATATGCTTTGAAAACATAATTATGAAGGCTGATTTTCAAAAGCTAAAATAGAAATTAGATGCCCAAACGGCGATTAATTCTCAGGACATACTTTAATCTCTTTTAAAGAATATTGACATTTAATACTAATTTCTTGATGATTAAAAACTAAATTATTATCTATTCCGTTTTAAAATTCAATCTTGAATACCATCGATCAGAACCCTAAACAATACAGTTTCTCTTTTTTTATTTGGTAATGCAGGGAACAGCGCCTTTCCTTTATTCCCTTTTAGAAAAAAGTAAAGTGAAACTTGCCGTTAAATTCTCTTTATCAGAAGGTTGCCGAAAAGCTTTGCTAGCGAGCCAATCGGTAGTCTTCTGCATTTTAAGAGGGAATGTTTTGATTACGATGCCTGATCACCATCATAATCAAAACTCTTACACACCCCACCCCCTTCAGGTGAGGAAACGTTCTTTGATTGACTTCCAAAATCCCAAACTTCACTCAATATGCGAAGTAAAACCAGCCTATAAAGGCATCTTGTACCATAATTAAAATCTACTTTGGCAGGACCTTATACAAGTGGTAGTATTTATTGAATGGTAGGCATAAAGGGAAAATTTTTCTAGAATACTTTAAGTTAATAGCGCTAAAATTTCATTCACAATTGAATATGGAGGATAACAAGCAATGTAGACTGCGTATTTCTAAAAGACCACACCCCCTCAATATTCATATATTTTAAGACTATTAATTTATGGGTTGGGTGCTGAAACTTTAGTCTCGTTCTTGAAATTGGTTACATAACAATTACCTATGATACTTCAGTTACTTTAATAACGACCTGAATAGGCAAAATCCCTCTCTAAATGTTAATATGGTGTTTAAAATTTAGGGCAATAAAATAGCTTATGCAGTAATTCGAATTCCTAATTTCGTGAACGATATCCTTAATTAACGCCTGTCGACCATCCAGTTTTATTACTTTAACACTCTCACTACGACACCCGCCCCAGCCGGCTTGGTAGGTTCTGTACGAGCCAGGCGGATTTTCGGGCGGGCAGGGGTCAAACTAGGGGTGTGGGTACTAAAGCGAATTTTCCCCAAGAGTTTCTTCGAGGAGGGGAAACGTCCGCTATTCATAGCTGACAGTGATGAATTGATTTCGCCTGCAGGAAGCTTCAAATGTTTTCAGAAATAATTGAATGCTGAACTTTCAAAATAAGATTCTGAAATAATTTTAACTTGCTATATTTTTTAATAAACAAGATCTGTATTTATTTGAATGAAAAAATATTGAAGCGTAAGAAAACTGTTTAAAAATTTAAATTTCTTAGAAATTAATTTATTGGAGTAGATTTTTTCGAATTTCTTGTAATGAAGACAAATATCATTTTGAACGTTAATATATAAACAATGTTTCATTTAAAACGGGTTAACTTTTACTCCTAAAAATATAATTAAAATTATTTACTCATGAATATGTAATTTTTTGATTGATTGGGCTTGATTAAATGATTCAAGATTTTAAATATAAACAAACAAAAACAAAAAAAATCGTAAGATGCGGTAATTGTTTTTAGTAATGTCCTGGATTTTTAAAATTTCTTGCAATTTTTCTTCTCGATGACAATACACCAGTTTTAATATTTTTATAACTTAATTATAACTTAATCGATTAAAAGAACTAAATTTCAACACCACACAAGAGGCGTTTCATAATTGCAAATTTGTGTAAGATTAGATAATATTTATAATAATGAATTAAACAAAGATTAATCAGTGAGAAATAACTAAAATAAAATGCTTTCCCATTATATACAACTAAAGAAAAGTGTACATTTAAAAGTTGTTTTTATTAACTTTGTTTTTTCTTAAAATCAATGCTGTAAATGGTTTGTGCAATAACATGTAAAATACGAGACATTATATTTTATTTCTAAGCGATAAGGAGTCATATTAAAAAAGCATATATCAGTGATATAACTTCATTTTTTAAAAAAGTATTGATTGAAGTTTTTCTACGTAACATTTGAGGGACCAATAATTAAAACACATTCACACTAAAAGCTTTCAAAACTGAGTCAGGATTGAAAAATTTGAAATTCTCTGAAACATTGGCTAAAATTTAATGAATTGACTAAACAATCTCAAAAATTAAAATTCACGAAAAGATCAACAACTTTACTCAATTTCTACCGGCGAAATAAAAAATTAGAAAAAAAATAAAAACAGCCTCGACTAAAATATTTTACCTCAAACAATTTTTAAATATATGATAAAACCCTCCGAATCTAATGCAGTAGATTTATTACTTTCTGAGTTTGCTGCTTTTATTGCTGATAAGTTGCATTATTTTATATTCTTTTTATTAAATAAAAAAAATCTTTCCTTATAAATTAGGTATTAAAAAGACTAGTTGAAATTCAATTAATCGCAAAGAGTTTAATCTCGAGTCAACTATCGTGGGATATAATGAATGGTGTACCAGTTTTCTTAGTTAAATTCATCTACTATATTCCATCTATGTTATACTCTTATATATAAATCACTTACAGTACTCTAAAGTTTCTAGTTTATCTCTTTTTCGTACAAAGGAAATATAGACGTTCGCAATTCTATTTTATTTCTTACAAACATTTGCGCTTTTCTCAAAAATAAGTTCCCTTAAAATTGTTTATATTTCTCCCTTAGTCTAAGAAAGAAGCGTGTATTTTTCATACAGAAACATAAGTCTCTCTATGTGAAAAGTAATCTGTTAACCTGTTGCATTGTCATTACAAAATGTACCCTCAAATCAATCACCGAATGTCACTACTGTTAGTGTTAAAAATGACCGAAACGCTGCATCTGCCCTTTACAGTCTATTTCAGAATCATTTATGTAGTGGTAAAATTACATAGAACATATGTCAGACAGATTTTGCAGTAGAAATAGGAGCCTTGCTTTGTAAAGGAGCCTATTTTCTCTTGTTCAGTGTGGATTGAACAGGACACAACTGAATTCCGAAGGGGATGTTCTAAATATTCCCTTTTTTTTCTTAATCGTTTTTGAAGGTTACCAGTTTAGGATGCAACAGGTTAATTTATCTCTCTTAAAAGGGATACCATTTTTGTGAAAAAGAATTGTGAAGAATTACAATCCAAAAGTTTATCAAATAGGTAGTAAAAAGAATATAAATATCCATGGCAAATTTCATTCCCTGACAACTGTGCTCCACATTATTTTATAATTAAATAAATTGTTTGAATATATTGAGCAAAATGACATTAAAAACAAAGATATTATAAAACGCTACTATCGTGGTAACAATTGAAAAATCGCATTATGTTCGCATCCAGGACTGTATCATTCAACTAGCGACCCCAGTCTCAAACCGAAGGTCACGCTCCAGTGGGCTTTCGACCACCAACTGTGAGGAGAAAAGGGGAGAAGGCGGACGAGTCCATTTCACGAATCCATATGTCAACAGAACCTCCGTATACAAAGGTAGTAAGATTTTGAGGGTCGCTAGGAGTCAGAGGGTTAAATGAATGTTTTGAGTTTCATGTCTGAAATTGGTCGATTTATGCTTAAAAATGACGAAAACAGAAGCATTTTCTGTATGTTAAGGTTATCGGCATTGAAAGGTAACGTTCTATCCTTTGTTAGGCAAGAAAAGAGGGTCTCGTTATTTTATGAAATTCTGTGTCGCATACTATGTCTGCTGAAAACTGGATGTGTAGCAATTCCTTGATTAGTTGCTTAGTACAAAAACGAAAGAATTGATAGGCGGTGTTGTTCAGTTGTTATTTGGCTGCCGCCACTAGAAGAAAAATGGTTTCGTACTATATGAATTTTTTTTTCAGGAGAAATTTAAGAATTTAAAGTTTGTGTATTACTTTTAAACTCTTTAATTTTATTTTTACCGTATTCTAGATTTTTCAAGTGAAGGAATTTATTTCTTTTTAAAGGAACTTATCAGATTATTTGAACTTAAAGTATTTTAAATATTAGAATCAATGAAATTTGCTTCTGTGTAGGAATTAAACCATTTTTCAAACAACGTTCGTTGTGGAATCCTACTAGGTCAAGAAAATGGTTAGAAGAAAATATTCCCCATAGCATGTTTTTTGGTCTCTGAAGTTAAGCTTAAGCTTAAGTTAAGCTCATTCGCTGCTTCTAAATTTTACTCATTCTCAGTATTAAATGTTGAAATAAATAACCGGCCACGTGCATCTTGTTAACTATAACTACCCAGTTTCTTGGGACAAAGGGAATTTATCAAAATTAATTCGCATTTAAAACTGGAAAATCCCAGGTTGCTGTGTCTTAACTTTAGATTTTCGTTTCAAAGGAAGTGCCACAGAAATCCAGTTTTAGTTTCCTTTTCAAATTTCTTTTAAAGCTTTAAGCTTTATTTTACCATTAGATTAAATACTGTGTGTAGGAAAATCTGATCATAAATACGCAAGTCGTTTTATTGTTATGCAATTAACTGTACTTGGATCAAGTATGAAGTCCAATGCTCTCAATTAAAATTCATATTTTGCAGCTGAAATTTTGGAATTGGATGTTTTAATTATATTCAATTACGCATCTTCTAATGCACTAATAAAAAATTTAAGAGAAGTCAGGCTCGAGAGGAAATTTCATAAATGTTCTCTGCATGTGGGCGCAGTGAATGTCGAGCCTATCCTGTTTTTGCACTTAGTGTGCTGCAACCATTAATGCTAGTTCTGTTAGTGTATTCGTTATCTGATCAGCTTTCAAATAGTAATAGTCTAGTAATCCTTTGCTTGGTTTCAAATTAAGGCAAGCCATAAAATATTCTTTTGGCCATTTATGTTTCATCACTTTGTTTTCCGTAGTCTTTTACAGAATACTCTCTAATGTAACCATAAAATGAAGTTCCTTGGAAAATCATCTTTGAAATTGAGGCATAGCAACGGTAATCTAGGAATTTCTCGTGATATGGAGAATGGCAATCTTGGCGAGAGTTACAAACCAAGGCGAGGTAATTCGAAATTTCTGTATATTACCGATAACATGATTAATTTCGCGGATATTTTTCATAAACATCCCATACAATCAATTTTGGAATCGCCTCTGAATATTACACGGAAGACGGTCTTTCATAGATTTACAAAACTCCCATTTAACTTTAAAACAATTAATTTAAAGTGTTTAAAATTTTTACAGCGCAAGTTTGAAATTATCTACGAAAATGTTACGCAAAGTATTTAGCAACTGGAGAATCTCCAAATTTTCAATTTAATTAGAAAAAATACATTTACTATGTTTAATCTTTTAATGTAGATTTTAAACTATTCTTTTAAAGTACCTTACACAGCGGAATTCTCAATTACTGGGATTTATTTTGTTTCGCTGTCTAGATTCAGATTCGTCAGTAGATATTTGAAATGCATTTGTTATCTCGAATTCAAGATCTGCAAAAATATCCCAAATGGTAATCGGGATTAATCGAAAATAAGACCTCTAAAACTATGAATTTGAGGAAATTCCTTGAATTTATTTGGATCCTTTTCACTATTATACCATTACCTTCGTTCTTCATGTACCTGTATTTAAATATAAACAAACGGATTTCGAGTTGTAGGTGCATTTAGAATTTGAAGTAGAGAAGGCTTTATAAAAGCGAACTTGGGTGTCTATGCTCGTATCTTTGGACTGGTAAATGGGGGAAGGAGTTGCGTTGCGAATTTCGGGGGCATCAAATTGCAATGATTTGCTTTCTGTGTGAGAGGCGAAAATAGGATGGTACGTGTTACAAAGAACGGCGTTGGAGACATGCCAGTAGGAGAGCAACAGTAGACAGTTAGGGAAGGAATAGGCAAGAAACGTGGTGGAGGAAGATTCAAACAAAGTTGAATCTGGCGCTTAGGACCCTCGCTTCAGCCATTGCTGTTTAAATTTGAAACGATCCGATTTCAGTGTGATAAGTTGAGGTTTATTTGTTTGTGATTTAATGTTGCTGGAGTTGAATTTCAAGTTTTTCTGTGAAAGGAGAAATGTTTAAATGAGAGAATGAGGTGAAGGAAAATTGGAATAAAGTAGGAAATCCCCCCCATCTCAAAGAAAGTTTTGCATCTGTAGCATAGTTCTTGAAAGGTTCCTCAGGATGACGATAAGAAATGTGAACCAGATAAATGGCAGCGGAAATGACATCCTGCTGGTGGATTGATTAGGCAGGTTAAAGGATTCAAAAATTCGAAATTTAATTAAAGTTTAACAGGAAACGAGTTTTGGAACATGTGTAACTATGACCTTCCCGTTATCGATCTTCCCTAGGGCGAGTAAATTTGCGATATTTCAATATTGGAAACTAAGTAATTTCATAAATTAAGCATTTTATCTCCAGACAATAAACAAGATGTGCAAGAATTTTCTTAAATGCAATACGTACTAAATCCAAAAGTTTGCGTATACTTGAAAGGAGTCGTATTTAGTCGCTCTTTTATATTGCAAAGCAAACTGTACTTGAAATGAAAAATTCTTTCTCAGATTAACTCAAAATTTTCTCCGATTGCAGATCAAAATTAAATTTGGAAACCTCAGCTTTTGTAATTTCGTTTTAAAATCGATACAAATATTTCGATCTACAGTTTTTCGCGTTATTGAAAATGATAGTAAACATATACTAAACATGGTGGTCTGTCAACATTATTACTTCATAACTCCTCGAAAAGACGGATGTGCTTCAGTTTCTTTATCAGATAGAAGAGAACCGATTAGTTTTGCTAGCGAACTAATTAGTCTTCGCCTGAAATAGGATCTCGAAGATGTTTTTGGTCATGTCTGGCCAGCATGATCAAAAGGATTTGGAAATCATAATCAAGAGAATGGCACTTGAAATCTAACTGGGAGGTCTACACAGTTTTAGAAAATAAAAATCCTTAAAGTCTACTTTCTTTGAAGTAAAAATTAAACCAATACATTTATTAAAACTTTGATATTTAACGAAGATTAATGCTTCACTGAGTAGTCTATTTCGTTCTTATCCGAAGTTTGTTTGCATTAGTACAAAAAAAGGGTTGGAATACGATTACAGAAATTTATTCTGGTATGAAGTACAGCTTGTAATTAGTCTTTCGGCAGTATTATAGATATGGTTAATTTAATAATGCTATTTCTAGAATGTATAGTTTAACTCGTACAATGTGTCCCTTCTAAAGCCTGTAACCTTTGAGAATTTTTGATGATGGAAATGGGAACCGTTGCGCTGGTATTTTAAGCAAATACTGCGATATTTGCGTACGTTCCGAATCATTCCTTCTGATATTAGTTTGAAATTCTAAATATTAAATTTAAGGCCTCTTATTCTTTAAACTAGTTATAATTTCCATACCCCCCACATCAGCTGGGTATAATTTCAGCTGCCATGTAGTTGCGGCAATATCGGGTATCAGTTTCATTTTTTTAGAAGTAAATCTGGAAGAAATTTTGTTTGGTTAAATGATCAAGTGGGTTCTATATTGCAAAGCTGAGTTAAATTAAACACAGAAAGCATTTCATAAGCAAGTTTCTTTTTGAGTGAACGTAGGAAACTTTATTTCTAGGATGTCTTTCGATTGCCCTTATCCTAAAAAATGTAATGATTATTTTTCGAGGATTAAAGCTTCGTTTCTTTCGTTTCATTAGAGAGTATTGCTTACCAACGTATCCGCATATGTTTGGAGATCATTTTCAGAAATATCATTTAAATATTGCAATCACATTTTATAATCATAATTGCATAAAAACTTTCATTTAAGCAACAAAAACTTCTCAATTATCACAGGTTCTTTTAAGTGAAATTTATAAAAGCGAATGACACGTTAAAAAAAATTTATATCCATAAAATTTGAAATTATGTTGGGATACTTCAAACACGTTTTGTCTAGAGAATGTACTAGAATCTAATGAAAATTTTCAAAAATAATTTTTTATAGTTTTTGAAATGTATGATACAGAATTTTCCTAATATTTGCACAGCTATCAACAAAATAACAGGCTATAAAATTCAAAATTATTATGCATTTGGGATTATTGTAGTACATATTCTAGATAAGTTCATATAAAATCTGCATACCAAGTTTGAAATAGTGTATTATGAAAAGTGTTTGAGAACTCGTGTCACAGATATGGGAATTTTATGAAATTTTCGGTTTTGAGGAAAGCACGTTTTAAGTACAAAAACACATTTTTTTAATATACATATATGCAGTAATTTACTTAAAATTCACCACATTTATACATTACTACATTACTCTTTCTTCACCTCGTGGGTGATTTTTCTCTTTTGAGCCTATTTATTTTTTTCCCGAGCAACTTTGTTACAAGTAAGCGAGTGTCAATTGTCATTCCCCTTGGACTCTGTAAATACATTGGTTGAAATTTATTACAGAAAACATTAAAAAAGTTGCAAATACAGAGCTTGGCATTACATCCAAGTTATTTGTGTTGCTTCTTATCGCTATTCCATAAAAGTTTGAAGTTTATCAATAAAATTGTCTTTCAGCTTTCTCTTCCTTTCCAGACATTTGGTCTAATTTCAGAAATTTAAACACAAACTCCCTTCTGAAAACATTAAAAAATAATTAAAAAGACATAAATAATTGTAATAAACAAATTAAAGAGAACAGTAATTATATGGTTGAAAATACTGAAAATTGCTTTTCAATCCGTTCTATTTCCTTTTTCGTCTTCAGCTCTCGAGGCTTCCATAAAAGGCTATAGCTTCCTTTCCGGGTGTCGTAAAAATAAAATAAAAACAATTTTGAAGTTCAAAGTATAAGCTCTAATATGATTTACGTATTAAAAAGTTATGGTGCTTTTGAGGTTTAAATTCTAGTAAAGAAACTGTTCTCGATTATTGTTTGTATAAAAAGTTGCTTTCTGCGATTGTTATATCTTTGAGCCGTTTCGATGCAGACAATACACAAAATCACAGATTTAAACATTGACGTTCACGAGTATTAAGCTACTACAGTTTAGGAAGACTTTTCAATTGTATATGCAAATCCCTAATCTACCGGATCTGCATTTCCTATATATGCATTTTTTAAAAAAAAAATCTTCTCCAGGCTCAGGTTTTTTGCTGAAAGAAATATCTTGCATTTTAACTCAAATATTCTTTTTTTTCATTTAATTATCATAGTAACTGTTTAATTTCTTTCTTGTATCAGTATTTTTAACATGAAACCTAGGCTTGGATCAGAGAAATGTTAAATCTTTATCTGTAAGAAAATACTCGGTCAGATAAAACTTGGAAAATATGTCATATTGATGGTGAGATTACGCCGATTGACATTCTGTGGCTAAATTTTTAATTTAACAATAGAATGCAAGCTTTCCTAATGACTCCTAAATGTCTACAAATTCGGCGTAATTATAGGAAAACGTATTGATTACAAATCTGTATATACCTTTCATATAGAGATAAAGCTATATATAGTCAAAAGGTAGACTTATTTATTTTCTTCCTGATTTTTGTACGGCTCTATTGATTTGTTCAGTTATATTCTATTTTAGTATGAATACAGTGAGTCTTTTTAAAGTCGCAAATTAAATAATCAATTGGAATTTGCATGCAACTCTTTCAATCATTCGCTTAAATTATATACACTTCTCTAATTGTATTTATCTGGGAATTTTAAGAAAAAAAATGGGAAGGAAGAGGTCTACTCGTTTACATAAGGTGAAAATTGCAATGTCTGTTGCATGGTTCCTATTTATACTTTATCAATGTTCTATGATTATTTGTCTCGAAACCGTCACCGTACTTTAAGAATTTTGACTTCACATGGTCAGCTTTGTATTTCATGTATTAGTTGTACAGGGCAATAAGTACACTAGAAAATGGAGTCTTGGTTCATTTGCTCTTTGGATTAAGTTGACAGCTATATCCACTGTGTCCCCAAATTTGCCATCTCGCTGCTGGTACACTGAAGAGGTTAAGCTATTGCATATCGAAACATTCAGTCGCTTATCTAGGCTTGAGCTTAATGGAGTCTCGTATAGATACCCTTGAAATTTAAGTCCTTGCAAGTTCCTTTGCTTTCTCTCATTTAACTCTCTAATCGAACCACTGGGGTCCACAATATTTGCATCTCTCTTATAGGCAAATAAAGAATGAAGTAACAAAGTGAAAGGGTAAAAACAATTGCATTTTTAAAAATTGAGCCACTTTATTCTCTGTGTTCCTCAGGTTAACAGGCTCCTTGGAGGCCAAATCCAGATGGAGTATAATCAGTGAGCAAGCGTCGTCTTGGTATCTTGCTTATTGAAGTAAACAAGCAAAATCAATCCCATTAGATAATTAAATTGAAAAATTTTGAGACCATGATCGTTAGCTCGCATATAACGCTAAATCCATTAAAGCAGTCTCTATTTAAAAACTTTAAGTGGTGGAAATGACTGCAATGATTGAAGAATTCAGAGGCAATTTGTGGAGGCCTTAATAAAGAAGGATGAGATGGAGAAATCCTATACGAAGTGTCTCGTTTCTTTTAACCAGTTACCTGTTTTGCATAAAACAGTAACATAATTGTAAAAAAGTGCACCATTTTGCGTTATGACGAATTCATTCATCATGAGTACACAGTAGTGACAATTTGCATTTTAAATTCATTTTAGTGAAAACTAAATTATATTCGTAAACTTAAAGATGCTTGAAATATTTTGGGCCCGAGGTCTTAAGGAGCCTTAAATCATTATTTATAAGTGAAAGTTTATAAATAATGATTATGAAAGAAACGTATATGGTATGAATTATTTTTTCGTAAATGTGTTGTTGACTTTTATTAGTCATCACTGAAGCAATTACGGATTCATATATTGTTTTATCCTATGCAATAAGTAGCGCAATATGTTTGCCTGATCGAATAAAGTAACATTGTAGTTACAGTCAACGAGCTCAAAGCTAAACCTTAAGCTAGCCGTCTGATCGGGAAACATTTCCCGGATTATGTACCTACATCTTGAAAACAAAATCCATTCTCCAACTGCAGATTAAAGTTAGAAATTGATTAGTCATATTTTCTTTCGTTCATATGCAAACATTGAATTTAAGTAAATAAATTAATGTGATAATAAAATAAAGTCATTTCATTACAATTTAATTCCATATTACACATACTCCTTATTTGACGAGTATAGTCGTCATCGCTGAATTTGTGCCAAACAGTTTAGATACACATTTTCCAAAGACACCGAAACAATTGAAGGGTTAATTGTCTGAAACTACTGCGAACAATTTAAACAGAATATATGAGGCCTGTTTCATATCCCTCGTTTACTCCACGTCTATTTTGGTCTTTCAAAAATTTCATGCCTTTGGACAATTACTCGTGTTTTTGGTGCTTAAACAAATCGAGACATCCTGCAACGTAAGCAAAATACGAATGATTGGTCTGCTGCTGTTCGTTCCTTTTTTCTCACTCTTTCACCTTTGCAACTTCAAAAGGATGCAACTTTCCTTTAAAGAGACATGAAATTGATTCCCTTCAGAAAAAGTTTTCTATCAATATTCAAGAATTTTATCACTCAGTTTTTTGTCCTTTATGTACCCGAGACGCAGGAGTCCAGTATTCATAATTTCTATAAACGGAATCAATCTTGTGTCAATGTTATCTAGTCGGTCCAAAATAAGTCCTTATAAAAAAACAATATCTAAAAAGCATTTTTAGAATTGTTCTTTCAAGATAATGAAGCCAACCATTCCTTTTCCATCCGACAGGGACAAAATACTTTTAGATGTCTGTCGGATACCTTTACTGATTATCAGAATAACGTGATGATCTATAATGTTGTCAAAACTTTTAAAAATGTGAATCTCAAAAAATGGTATTAAATGGTATTAAGTCTAGTAAATAAAGCCTTCTTACAGCTCGGAAAGCACAGCTTTGAAGTTTAGTATTTTCATTAAATCAAGAATCAAGCATGAACAGATTATCTGATTTTACACACTGAATCTTTGTAATTCGTTGTTTTAGTACAATAGTGCTTTGTGTGGCATATAACTTGATGATATTCGAATATTTTCCTTAGTATATAATTTCATTCCATAATTTACATTAAATTTTTAGTATTTTAAATTGAAGTGCTGCTGGATCACGTCATTTTCCGTCTTGTCGAACAAATCTCCTCAAGCATCTGGTGAAGTTGTGAAGAAAGCTTAAAAGGCTTCAAAATCCACCTGTGCACTGGCGATTGACAAGAAAACAAAGAATATTTCTATTAATTAGTTATTTGGTTCTTTTGCTTTTAATTTCGTCAATGAGTAATTAAATAATTGTATTCATTTATGTGAATCTGGATGGGTTTCTGTTTAGTGGAGCATGGCCAGATTTGGTTCTTGCGCCCACCGAAAGTACAAAATCCTGGATTTTTATCCATTTTTTTTCACGACACTTCCAGAAACTATTAACACTTATGAAAAGATATCTTCATCTCGCAAGGGTTTATAAATATCCTGATAAGTCCTCAATGAGAAAATTCTTACTGTGTGGCAAATCCAACCTGATGGAAGATAAAGTGTTTTTGATAAACCTCCATTTCTAGATTCCTTTCAACATATCTGAAAATTGTTTTGGGGGTTATTCGCTTAAGTGGTGCCCGAGCACAGTTCGTACATTGAATTATTTTATTCCTACACTTATAATCTAAAAATAAGTCTTTCCTAGACCTTATCATTCGATACAAAATTGACAGTTAATCCATTAACATCTCGAGTATTCTTTGAGCTGTCCTTTGTGTAGTCCAACTTCAAGTTTTCACCTGGATGACAGGCTTCACAGATTTTGCTTCATAATGTCAAGTTGTCAGTGTCCTTTTTTTAAGTGGAAAGTTTCTTGGCTTTTAATAATGCCCGGTTAGCATGTTTTTGAAAAGCAGTTGTGCTTTTATAACTAAAAAGTCTGTGAGTCCTGAAAAAAACTTGCAAATACACACACAAATATTCCTGTCTTAATGCAGATTGGACTTTTCAGTTGTAAAAGTATAACCCGAAAAAAATACACACACAAATATTCAAATGAATTTAATGGAATTTTTAATCACCCAGTCTTGTTAAAAATATGTATGACCTAACTGACACTGAAGTTTTTTTTCACTCTTTGAAGCTAAAAGTTTTATAATTTGAGCCTGAGCATTTCATGCATTAAACAATGAACTGTTTTACAGAGATGGTAATTTATGAAGAGTTCAAGATTACTTCTGGTTTATTTTTCTATTATTTTGTTGATTTTAAATGCATAATAGAGTAAAATTGTTGACAAAGATGTCGGAAAGATTTACGAAAGTAGCGTTTTTTGAATGTGTATGTTTTATAAATATGTATGTACATCAATGAACAAAAATATTTATGCACGCAAGTAATAAATTTATGTATATACGACTTAATGTATTTCTGTAATGTATCTGTATTGAATTGCGAAATAACACTCTCGGTTAATAGTATACGTTTTGACATACAAAATAATGTATCCATTATTATGGTAAAATTTGCAATTTTTATGTGCAGTTCATTATTTATATGTATTACTCGTATTCTATCGACTTTCAATTAAAAGTTCTATTGTAAAAATTAAAAATTTATTAAAATTTAAAAATGTTTGTTTTCTGAATTAAGGGGCATACGATTCTCTATAATGGTAAGCTAAATACGGTCTGCCTTGATATTTCTCAAATTATATCAGTAATTCCGTCCAGCTGGAACAGATAAATTTAGGTAATAATTGAGTACTCGTGTTTTAAATGAGAAATTAAGTCGTTAAAGCTAAGCGTTAATAAGAAACTTAATTGATATTAAATCGGTATTCGTGTTAAATCGAGCACAAAAAACAAATCAAAATTTTTAAATGTATATTTTTAATATTTTTTCTATATTCTGATTTTCAAAAGTTTAACCTTTTCAATTTAATGTATATTAAGAGTAAAAAAAATCCTTTGTATAAACGCTATGATTTCCGACGAATAATTCTTCTTAATGGAATGTTGCTTTCTTTATTTGAAGAATTTTCTAAATTTTATGTAGTATTTCCTGAATTGAAATACTAATGATAATTCTGTAATTTTTACATCTTAAATTTATTTCTATGCCATTGAAATAAAGATAAAAACAAAGCAAGCTCCAACCAATGCAGTAAAATTTAAGTAGATGCAATGAGTTTCTTTCACTTTCGTTGATTAACTTGCCAAGGACTACTGGATAACCAAGTAAATAGTTTTGGAGAAATGAAAATTGGGTTACGACTTATGGATGCAGCGACAATGCCCAGTTTCATTTCAAAATTATTCATATCCGTGTTCAATTCTTTATGTCAAATTTATACGGTTTTATGAAATATCCGGAAAATAAAAGAAGCCTTTCTTAAAATTATAACCAATCTCCGCATTTCTTAAGTACTGATGTGAAATTTACAGTTTATTTTCAGCATTCATTTTTGTGGAGTTTAGCAGTTTTTACTACACTCCACAGCTGGCTACTCTGTGAAGTATGTTTTTTTTCTATACTTCGGCAAGTTTTCCTCCGTATCAAAATTCACTTAATTTTTTAAGTTTGCCATGAATTTCTAGTGCTGCTGGTGTAGGTTGCTCCAGTTACGTTTATGTACATTTTACTTTTTTAAGTCGTATAATCTAGCCATCGTAAGTTGTATAATTTTTTACCATTTTGCAATCTCCAGTTAAAATAAATGCATAGATAAATAAAGCAAGAATGTAACTAGGATAAATGTCCTCAGACATGGAATCTTTTCACGACCCCTACATGTCGAAGCGTTATAGAGTAGTAAAAGTTTAGTTTTGTGGCTTGGTACATTTTTGCTCCGTCTTGTTTCCCCCTTCGCTACATTAGTGTACAAAAAATTTCTTTATTATAAAGTATTCCTTCCATTTATGACTGTTGGAAATATTTTGCACAACATCAAGAGTTGACGCATGTCATTTTTTCCAATCATTGCATTCCAGTTGTAAGTGTAAAACTAGTAGTCAAAATTCCTGTATATTTTAAAAATGTTATTTTAGTTTTAAATATGAAAAATGTAGAAATCTATTAATTTTGCTTTGTTTGTCATTTTATAATGCATTATGTATATACAACACTGTATTCTATTTTTGCGTTCTCAGTCTTCATAAGCTGTTTTATTATCAATAGATTGTACTTAAATTTAAAATCTTAATTTTCTGTTAATGAACAACTTGCTGTGTGAGAGCTTCAAAATTTTTCGTATGTGATGCTAAAAACGCGAAAACGGTTATTTTTTTAGATCTTATAAAATTTTAGTCTGTGAAAGAACTACAATCTTAAAAATTCATGCTATATTTTGAGTTATCTGTGGAAATAGGTGAATATTTGTTTGAATATACCATTTGCAGAGTTATATTCCTGTGAATTTGTTTCTGAATATATTTTTCATCTCGTACTCTATGTGAGCACAATCATTTATATGTAAAAAGTGAGCATAAAAGTAAAACTTAAAATTCAGCCGATTATAAGAATGTATAGTGTTTTACTGAAGGGCAAGATGCTAGTTAAATGAATTTAAATTTAAACTTTTAATTTGAATTAATAGAATTTTTCACAGCCCTGTTGAGTTTTAAGCTGAAGAGGGGAGGAATTACATAAAAATTCAAAGCTGAAGCTGTAAAAATCAAAAGTTCGCGATCATGAACATATGTGTTTAGAAACGGAATTTTATGAATTTTGCGATTCATGGCTTTAAATATATTGCCTTGCAAAATTCTTGTGAGCATTAATGTATTATTCGTATGGATTTGATTATTTCGTTTTAAATTCATTTCTAAATCTAGTTAATCGAATTGAATGAAAATAAGTATTTGCATTGGGAACGTTATACGATGAATTTACTAATTATTCTAAAATTTTAAGAAAACACTCATGTTCTCTCGAGAGAGAAATATTTAAATATGTACAAGGCTGATATGTCGCCAACCAAATGTACAGATTGTAATAAATGGAATTTCTTTGATTTACTATTGCTATTGTGTTACTGGGCTACTATATATAATGTGGTGTTTCATTGTTGCTATAAGTGTGCTGAAAAGAGAACTTTGCTCATTATGCTTTGGAATATATCTTATTTCTTCTTAATTTTAGCAATTCTTAAGAAATTTTTCTAAAAGATTTAAAAATTCTGCAACAGATTTGATGTGATTACATTATATGCAATAGTTTATAGCTTAGTAAGGTACTTGAATAACTACTTGAAATGTTCTTGTGGAGATTTGTAATTTATCTGCATAATCTCCGATGTATAAATAATCAGTGATGTAATTTTTTAGTAATGAATAAAAATTGCTTTATTATAAATTGTTTGATTATTTTTAATTCATTTCCTTGATCTGATATTTCTAATGGCATTTTAAACATCCAGAAATTCTAATTACTAGTTTGGTAAAGTGAATTCAAAACAATTTGGATAAACACATTAATACCCACTGAAATTTGTGCATAAACTTTTAGTCCAAGTAAATTTTAAATTGTACTTCCCATTATACTTGAGAGAAATTTCTGGAATTCTCTATAAAATTGAGTTTACTAGGTCGAATTGAGTCGTTTCTATTAATTTAAAAGAGAAAGGGAGTAGATAGAAACTTGACCTTTTTGTGTTCGAGATTATAATAAGAATAGAAATAAAATTGCTTAAAGCAGAATGCTGTCTTCAGTGGAGAGAATTGGTTCATGAAGAGAATGCAGAACTGTTCAAGAAATATGAAGATAAGCAGGCGATATGAAATGGTTTTCATTCCAACCATTCCATATCGTTATAGAACAATAGTGTATTTCTGCAGATATTACAATTTTTACAAAAGCATGAAATTTAAATATTTGTTGTAATATGGAGGCAATTAGGCAAATGGGAAGCAGCTATCATTTGGTGTATTTTGGTTTCACTATTTAAAGTTGCATCTAAGTGTCTTTAATTTGTTACTTTTAATCGACAATCTTTTACACAATTACTTTGAAGAAATTACAAAATTGATTATTGAATTCTATGTTTAAAAGCATGTAAATATCAATCTTATTGGAGTCGATTCCTAACTGCATCCCTAAGAAGTCTCATTTGGTTTTTCGCCCTTGTTTCTTAAAACCCGAATAGAAGTCGTTAGTTCAATTTGTTTATGGAAATGTAATAATCAGTTACTGTAGGAAGCTTCCAAACACGAAATTTTGGCACGATTGAAGTAACATATTAAGTTGACAAATCAAAAAATACCATCATTTAAATGTCTAATTCAATAAAAACAAATCGCACATTGTATTTCCATTCGTACATGGCATCGAAATTTGAAGACGGCAACCAAAGAAACAGTTCGTGTGATTTTTTCTCCGATAGTTCGAAGTGATTAATAAAATGCAGCTGGGTTTTTTAAACTCCGCTAAACGGGCAATAACCAGTAGGAATTTCAATTATTTTAATAACAATTATTAAAACATTATACCTTCTACCTATGTAATAAAATTAAGTATTTCATCGTCAATCTTGACGTCAAAACAAATATCTTAACCATTTTTAAGGCTTTGTGAAGCGTTGTCGCCATCAAATTCCTTGATTTTAAATGTCTATAGAAAGATTTTGCCACATGTTTTTTATTAGTTACCATCTTTTAACTTCAGAAACCACACAATATACAAATAATCCTTTTTAGCATTTAACGCGGTTTTAACAATAAAGATAAGCTTCGTATAAAAGAAAGGACAACGGGAAGCCAGGCTATCCCTACGTAACAATTTTACTGATTTTTTTCTTATATTTGTGTTAATTTATTGAATTATTAAAAAAGAATTTCAGGTATATATTGCAGTACTTAAAGTTTTGATTTATATTTAGCATTTTTTAGTGTTTTATCTTAACTGGAAATCTGTAAGAGCTGAAGCAATTTACGATTTCTACTTTATCAGAGGAAAGGAATAATAATAATAATGGAGAACGGAAAATTATGGAACAGAAAAACTATTGATTTATTAATTAAAACAACGTTTTCCCAATAAATGTTAAACATTTTATTTAAATTAAGTGTTTAAAAATTATTTTTGCCTAATAAATTGCACGAATTTCTTAACTCTGTGACTGCTTATCCCGCGATTTCCGCTAGTAGTAAGCAAGTCTATTTTCTGCAAGTAGTCTAATTTCATGCGCCATAGAACTCCAAATATCTACCCTACTAGCACAAGATATTGTACAATATATTTACGATATTGTAACAATACTCTGAATACCGTGGAATGGCGTAAAGATATCGGAATAATATTGTAGAGCATATTGTGCTATTGCTGCTGATTACCACATCTTCGTATTTTTGAAAATCGCCTTTTAAGAAATTCTTTTTCTTTGCTATCTTAGCATTTAATTTTAATTCCATTCTATAATTAAGTTTGTTTGTGTATAAATTTATTAAAATTAATCTAGAACTTCAGTTTTTCTTCTCTGAAATTAAATTCGGTTATATCATTTAAACGCAATCAGACTTGCAAAGTCTAGAGATCCAGGTATGGTGGCCTGCTTTGCGTTATGGTTAACCGCTTAACTTAACAGCCCGAGAATACTCGTGCATCGAATTATCGCATTTTTGGTCTTAAAACTAAAATTTAATCATTAATTATCTTTGTAATTTTACACAAATTACCTAGAATCCATAAACATCTCAAGTATTATAGGCCTTCTGAGATGAATAAAAACGACAACCGCTTTCCAAAACAGAAGGGAGCATCTTATTAGATAGGAAAGAAAATTATTAAGTTAAGTGGTTAATACTGGGGGGGGGCAATTGTCATACATTATCGGACCCATTTCAGAAGTACATTTTAAAAAGTAATGCTACAACTTCGGGTTTCTTTTATAAATGAGAGCGCATTTTAAAAAAGTTAAGTTTTTTTATGTAATGCGCCATTACGCGGTTGTGGTAGTAAATTATTGAACACTTTTCATATTTGAGATTCATTATCTGCAACAATATTAAAGCTAGAAGAAAATTAAATGCATGTATTTGCAGGGAATTTGACGCTCTTTAATGTTTTAAATTAATTGTAATGCGAAAACTGAAGTTCTTGGGATATTCAAGAACAACTAAGAAAGAAACAAGAAAACGTGTATCGGCTTCTGCTGATCGGTAAATTTAGAAAGCCGTAATGGTACGCCACCTATCTGAAAAGAAGCTTTATTTTCTCTCTCATTTTAAGAAAACGCATTTGTAACATTATTAGTTTTCGTTAATTTTTTTAAATTAATAATTTAAGACCATCCTGTGTAATGACAAAAAATTACATATTTTCAGGTTAGGGAAAGTAAAGATATTCGATACTTATGAAAGCTCTTTAAATAGATTACAACAACAAATGCGAAGAAACAATTGTCTGCCGACCCTCCTCATTAGCAGTATGTTAATTTTTCCGTAATGGAACTTACTTTCCAATGGAAATTCATCTAGACAGCAACAAGTCTGACTCATTTTTTTCGAATGTACGGAAAAAGGTGGAAAAAAGAAACAAATTCAAAATAATTAAGATGGTGGCAAGAAGAAATGTATGAACTCCCTTAAATGTACCGCGATAAAATTACAGACAAGGAAACGTATTTGCTTCGGTGAAGTCACGTCTACAAAAATTCCTACTTTAATGGATCACGATCAGTCTTCACGTCCATCCTCTGGAATGGTACGTTAAACCTCGCCGTTCACACAACGATAAACGCGTTCAAATCAGCTTTAAATGAACTGTAATGCAGTAATTCTGTTGACAAACTAGTTCGGCGTTCGTGACGGCGCATTCTGAGCGATGATTCTTTATATTTTTAGTTACTTGGTTACCTCTAAAAGGAATGGGAAAAGAGGTCCTAGGAGAACGGAATAGCAGACTCTCGGAATATCCAGGAAAAATACAAATAGTGATAGAAAAAGGAAACCAAGGATATAGGTCGTAGAGAATACTTTCTATGGTATTTTTCTATGAAGTGAACGGTAGAGTGATTGAATGTCATGCATTCATTCTTAAGACCGTACTTTGGGTCTGAAAGAGGCATTTTTCCTGGGCATGTCGTTTTTCTGACGAGTTAGGAAACAAAAACATGTAGGGGATTTCCTTGTATATATTTAGAGAAGTATAACAATTGAAGGGTACGGGGGGAAAAGTCTGTTTCGTTATTAAATGTTCGAGAAAAATTTCGCTATTGATAATAATTGCAAACATCGATTTATATTTATTATGCAACCTGCTAGGAAAATGCAAGGAGTTTGACTGACTGGATAAGATTTAGACTCAAAGTAAAATGCTCCGTAGAATGAACATTGTGAGTACCGTAAAGCGGAGTTGCTTTGAACTGATTTTCATGACTTTCGGCAGAATTTTGAGATTAGTTGCATGTATTTCTATAAAAAACAGTTTTAACTTTTTTTCTTCTCAATGAGGGATTATTAAAGAAACTTTTTGCAGCAAAATTTCGATCAAACACTAATTTAATAATTATGATTTTTCGAAATTTTGGTGCAAAGTTAGCTTATAGGAGGAGATAATTTGCAGTGGTTAATATTTTTCCAGTATATTACAAAAACAATTCTAGATATGTTTATCGAAAGCCTGGATGGAAATATAGAAGAAAGATTTCATAAATGCCTGATTATAATTAACAACTTTACGTCATTGCATTCGGTTAAATCAGGATGGCGTTTTAGAAATACTTTTACCCAACTATTGTCGGGTGTTATTAATATATCGATTTTTTACCGAACCTTTTTAGTAAAATAAACTTTTATAATCATTTCTATGTCATATGTTCTATATTAAGGTCTATATAATAGATGGACTGACTTGGACTTAAAGTTGCAACCATTTTTTCCTTCAAGTTGTAGAAAACATGGGGATTTCCATGTTTAGTTATATGAATTAGCTTTCTTTTGTACGAAACTGTTCACTTGGGGTACCAAAAAAAAAGTTTGTCTCTTTAAAAATACCCTAAACTAGTGAAATCGCGTTAAATAAAGATTCTAAGGTCACTGGAAAAATCTCGATATACCTACAAGTCCCTAACTTCTTTTTATACACCCTGGGCATATATGAAGCTTAAGAAAACATTGTTCTTATTATTATTTAATACAAAAATAGATTAAAAAAGCAACTGGGGTTGCTGATTATCACAAATTTCCATGGTGCAAAGAATCCCTCCTTTTCGGTGCAAAGTTACCCCAGGTCAGAAAAAAATTGATTACAACTGTGCTAACATATTATTGGCATTTAAAGAAAAAAAAATGAAATATAGGCTTATTATCGTTCATATTTAAATCAACTTGCCTTCAGAAATGTCACAATTTCTTAACCAGAGACAGATTTCTTTAGCACTAAAACTTTCGCTGAAAAATTGACTCATTGTCTTTTCCTTTTGGAACCTCCTGAATGCTTGTTATATACAGTTAATGAATGAAATATACTATTCAGTGTTCCCAAGAAGCTAGAAAAAAATCTCAATCCCGTACCCCTGATTAGATTATCTCTATTTCACTTTCACACAAATTTTGCACTGATGCAAAGTTACAGTTTTACGGTACTGTATGTTTTCTTTCTTCGATTCATGCCGCTAGAAACTACGTTTGGAAATAGTATTTCGGTTTCTGTGTGTGGAATATTGTCAAAGAGATATGCATATGTAACATTTGCATCGCAGAATAGATTCTGTTGCTTAAAATTATTTTATCTTTAATTATTTCTATTGTCTTTCATACGGTTATTTGGTGAACGCTGAATCATACCAACTTGCACTAAAAATATTTCTTGGATCGTAGACAAAAATTCTGCCCTTTAATCTTTTATTTTTTTCTGACTCATGAGAGTAAAAATTTTGGGGCATTCTGTTACTTTTTGAATGTGGAAAATGTTACTTAGAGAAATGTTCAGGAGAGACATTCATTTATTAGGTGAACATACAATTTATTAAATTAATGCTCTTTTGTCAAATTTAAAACTTCTTCTAAATCATAATAGACCAGATTAACAAACTGAATTCTCTTAGAACGCCTTGATATCATAAATTTGTTGAAATTCATCAGAATTTCAAATGCGTTTCAGATGCAGTTTAATTTAAACATGGAAGATTCTATGTCATTTAATAACTTTGTGGTAATACATTTCTTTCTAATAAACAGAATTAGCTCAATGACTAAGAAAGTCCTACGCAACAGTGCTATGAAAAAAGGCGCGAATAACTTTCACACTGGCTGACCAAATGTTAAATTACTATAAATATTATTATTATTAAAGATATAAAGATTGAAAATCAATACTGAAAAGTGTTAATGACATATTGTAGCAATGTATTCAAATACGCCAGACCAAGTTGTTTATTAAAAAAAAAGAAATTAATTTTTGGGGGGATTAACTTTCACTTTTGCAGCAACACTATGAATTATCGAGTACGAGTATCAAAACTGCGAAAGACAAACTGTTCATTTATTAGCAACGTCAATTACCAATTTATCTTCAAACCTTTGCATACCTTTAGAACGTCTTGCTTTAAAACATGTTTAGGAAGTTCAACTAGTGGATTCGACCTTCCAATTCTTCACCATTTAGAAGAAAAAACGATTGATTTAATGATTCTGGTATTGTTAAATTATCCTAGCAATTTTTGAAATAATTACTGAGAGTGAGATAATTGTATCTTGCAATAATTGTTTGGTTTTTATAAAATTGTTTGAAAGACTTTTACTTTTTCATAAGAATTTCGGAATTTTCAAAGCCCGTTTCTCTCATTCTTTCCTATCCAATACCAAACAGTATTGAAAATATTTCAGGAAATCAAGTTCTTTGAAAAAATAAATTAGATTGATTTCTTCAGTCTGTAAAATAGTCGTAAAGTAATTTTTTACTTTCTTCCTGCTACTGAAATTTATTCATAAGTTAGATGAAACATTACAATATGCTTGCGATAAAGCTTTCTTGATAAAAAAACTGTTCAGAAACTCAATGATGTCTTACTTCAGAACATGTGTACTAATAAATGAAGATTTGCGATGCTGAATATATCGTTTAGAAACAGTCCTTTAATTAGATTTTTTTCACTTTGGAATCTCGGAATATTATGAATCATTACGAAAATTCACCCCATTATTAAATATGCAATATTTCGTTCATGATGTTGTCACTAAAAATGATTTCTGTTGTTGGAAGTCTAATCAAATTTCTCTGGCAATATCATACTTTAACTTTTACAGGTAATATATTATGCTAATGTTTTAGTTTTTGGATGCAAAGTCTACTACTAATTACTAGTTATTTTTAAATTAAGCTGTCTTGTATTAATTTTATCTTAATGCTAATTAACGTACTTCTGTTAGAAATAAAATAAGTTTGATTTTTAAATTGTTTGAACTATACTTTAAGTAAAGTTATATGATTTTGTTCTGAAGCATATGGAATTTTTGACCCTTCGAAAAAAGCTTTCCTTTGAAAGCAAATGGAATTTTCGGTCTTTCATTTTTATTTGTATTATATTTCTTGCATTTTTTCTTTGACCTTCTAAAATTCTTTATATTTAGATTCAATGCAATAACAACCAGTTCATCTTTATAGCAAACAATACTGCTAAAAGGGTCTGAGAATGATTATGTTCTACATTAAGAGCATTATCTTTTCATCTTTCCGTTTGAATTAGAAATGGGCAAATGGCAGATAATGGCATTATATGATAATCGGATCTAATGTACGTAAGTCATCTTCCTCAGATGTATAGTTTAATTCTTCAGAATAATTCCAAGAATTTCAATAAAATTATACATAATAACATAAGATACATTAAATAGATAGGGTTTTATAAAATGCATAGGAAATGTCTGAGACGAGGTGTTTATCATTCCTATTCATCATCAATAACAGCAGCATGATTTAATATTGATTTTTTTTAAATCTCTTGAAGAAATTGGCTCTGTTGAAAGAATAATTTCCCGGCGGAACTTTGTCATTGTTTTCTTTTACCTGTGTTTACACTTCATACTAACATATCTCATTTACTTTTTGTGATCTAGATGCTTTCAGATTCTTATTTCGACAAAGAAGAGTATTCTGTTAATAATTAAAAAGCATTTTGCGCTCGCACATTGTGGGTGATCATTTACTTTATGTTAATTCTGTTAGTGAAACAGACCATAAACAGATTTGTGGCTTAGAGTAGCAACTCCAAAGTGGGCGTAAAAATAGGAAATAAAGGTGTTACTTCCTGTCATTTCAACGTTTTAACAATTGCTGTTCTTCATTTTATATTTTTTATCATATTGTTTTCCTTGTGATCAGTTTTTAATTTGATCTCCTTCTTTGACCTTTCCCGCAGTTTCATCATGGAAATCCTCTTTTTGCATGTTTTCATCTCTTTCTGTAACCATTAGTGTGTAGATCATTTCTATTCTAGCATGTGTAAAATTTCACCTTTTTTCTATCAATTATTTTAACTTGCATTGGGTGTACTTATCCAAACATTTCTGCCAGTCAATTTCGACATCTTTTATTCTTTTTAAATTTCACTATTGAGTGCTTTTCAATTGGTTTTAGAATTTTAACAAGTATTTTAACAAGTCTTATATATTACCTTACGTTTGGCTCAGTATGGCCATACCTGCCTATTGTGCTAACAAACCCCACAGAAACAAACCACCCAGAGTTGGAGTTAACCATTGATAAAGAAAAGAAAGGATTTGCTCACTATAATTTCATCTTTCTTCTATTTATTGGTATTCAATTTTCCTGTATGAATTTTGTACTAAAGCAGAGCTGCCCAGCATTTATATCGGACACTCTGTTATTTCCATACTTTAAAATCGCCTATGAATTAAAATCTGTGTACATTGCTCAGAGAGCTTTGAAAGATGCCAAGAGGTTACAATAACCGCCTCCTCCCTCCTAGACTTCCCTTAGGCTTAAGAAAGGCTAATTCTGTCCTTAATTCCTTAACAGTTTTACCCGAGCTCCTCTCGTGCATGGAATTATGATATTTTTAAACATACATGCTAAAATTAAATCATTTGTAAATGATCCTGATGTGGAATTTCTTTTGATGTGAGGGATGGAGACAATAAGAAGACTAAAGACGTTTAAATCCCAGTTATTTATTTACTTATTCTATAGGATACGGACAACGATGACATAAATGATAAATTATAAAACATGATGATTAAAGCGTATATTTTCCAACACACTCAGCCCAAAACCAAACACATTTCCGATCCTCCAGATTAGTATCTTTCTGGCAAAACTAGCCAGCCACTCGCACTTGGTCCGCTCGAACCGAACTTCCCGTTCTTACATGTGTCTACACTCTTTGACTGCCAAAACTCATCTCCTTGAACATGGCTTCTTCCGCTCTGAGGCAGAACAGGGTTACCGTAATTTGGCGGTATAGGATTGCCAAAACTTGGCGTTTCTTACATCAATCACAGTCATTGTAACTAGATGAAATAACTGACCGGCAATTCATTAATAACTCAAGTGTTTTATGGACAAGTATTTGAATCAATACGGAAACGCATCCCAGAAACAGGGGAGTCATCTAATTAGCAAAAAAATTAATCTGTTAAGGGATTAAAGTAATGTCATTTCAGGCGTGTAATAAAATAACTGGACTTGGATATGCTTTCAAACATCATGCGTTTCAGTAATGATTTGAAGCCAATAAATATATTCTAAAATATGCTGAAAACAAAATGCTTAGATAGAGATTTCTCAAATTTGTTATATCTCTTGAAATCGTATAATTTTTCTTTTCTTATTATATATTCGCTAGTGATTTTTTTTCCAGTTTGGCTTTTGTTCTCAGATTCAATCTCAGCTGTATAACAATACGCTTCAACTTGAATATATCATTTGGCAGGAAAGTTGAAAAAATACTTCTGAAAATTCATTAAGTTAAAATATTTGCTTTTAATTCTTCATCAGATGCTGAAATTTAGTTGTTAATACGTTTTCAGTTTTCAACTGAATACAATATTCTAAATTTATAATATATTTATGTATTTTCTTATTTGTAAATTCTATTTCGTGCCCCGCTTTCTTTACAAAATATTAACGCACTTAATGAAATTTCTTTTCTTACACTAACGTTTCAGAAAGACTATGTTTGAAAATAAGGTTAATAATATCTGGTGCTAATAGATTTAGTTGGTTCTCCTGATGAATATAAGTCAAATTTTGGATTATTATTTTTATTAATTTCATAATTTAACATGGAACACCATTAGATATATCATCTCTTTTATTGCAGCTGTATAAAGAGGAACGCTGGCCACTTTGAAAATTCTTTGCTAATAAATTGTAAAATTGAAATATTTTTTTATCTTATATGATAGTTATTTAATTTTAATATATTTTTACCAATTTCCCATGCCACATTGATGGAAAAAAGAGATATTTTATTATTTAGTCATTTTTGTTATAAATGTTTGCACTTGCAAGGCAATTGTATTAACTATCGTCTATTTTTACATAAACTGTCTGAATAAATATTTATTTTAGTTTCTATATTTAACTTTGCCCTAATCAATTTCTATGACAGTTTTGATGTCACACAAATTACAAAGAACTATAAAGTTTCCTCATTAGGAATAGAAGTGTGATTATTTAAACGAAAAATTGGTAAACTTAAGTGGCTAAATTTCCTGTATAATTACTTTCGGAGTTTCCGATGTCAAGTCGAAATTGTTTTATGATTAATCCTTTGCACTCTTGTGTCGAGGCAGACTCGACATTCCGAATGAGGCACCCTTTACACATTCTTGTTGGATAGAGCTTATTATGAAAACTATAAAATAGAAAACACACACAGATTAATTGTAGGAATTGAAACAAGTTAATAACAATATTTTTCAGCTTCCTAATGCGCTAAATCAATCCTTACACTCACGCGTGTAAAATTATACATCTTATTATCTTTCGGAGTGCAAAGGGTTAAACTTCTGGTTAATTGGAAATCCGGTCACAGGATTAAATTATGAATTCATACTTGAATGCATAACAATTAGAAGCATTTAAATATTTATTTCCTTTATAATAGCCAGTTCATCATGACATGAAAATTAAACCCCCCGACGACCCACACTTCTTGCACTTATTTCATGACGAGCGCAGGGTTCCTATGCCTGGATTAATTTTTCTTAAAGCGCAAAAAAAGAAGCATTTGTTTTTATAAAAAAAAACTTTCGTAGTATTGAGTGTGAAATCAGCACTATACCAACCCCTTCATGGGTTCAGACATGCTTTAAATTTGAACAGTACCTGTCCAATTTTGAAACGTTATTATCTCGAATTGATTCATTTAAAGTATGATTTAGATGATGCATGACAATTTGAATCCAACAGTATTTCTAACTCTCATAAACATTGCAAGATGATCAAAGCATACTGAAAAGTTTTTAATAACAGTCAAACAGACTTTC
Source organism: Araneus ventricosus (assembly GCA_013235015.1). Classification (NCBI taxonomy): domain Eukaryota; kingdom Metazoa; phylum Arthropoda; class Arachnida; order Araneae; family Araneidae; genus Araneus; species Araneus ventricosus. The sequence continues at coordinate 317,760 of BGPR01000625.1, forward strand.
TCGAAAATTATTTTCGAAACAGAGTTCAATACGTCAATATGCAGAAAACAGAAATTTCAAATCATATAAACTTTTCATTTAAATAAACGGAGCATAAAGCTACAATATTTCCAAATTACTCGTAATAGTTTGTAACCTTTTTGACACGGATATTATTCCGGTAGAATGTTTTGGAAAAATACGAAATCTTAAACAAAGGATTTTTAGCGTGAGCAGTATATCGCTCAACAAAGGAAAAATTGGTAGACTGAAACTATCGTCATTAACTCCACCGTAAAATATGTTAAATTAATTAAGTGATCAATCAAGTAATTTGTAAGATGTTATGCTTAAGAAAATTATTCATAAAAATTTAGCCTGTTTAGACTTTTAGTTTTAATGCTCAATGCAAAATTTAGTCATTAGACTTCGATAATTAAGTTATTAAGAAGAATTTTAATCCTTAATGACAGGCAAAAAGAGAATTATGTCCAGTATCAGCAAAATATGTTTTATGTTTATCGAAATTTTAAAATGTTGTTAACTCGAAGCATAAAAATAATGATGTTTCTATATTCTAAATATACTCTCGAGTGCGAAATTCCGTTATACAATTAAATTTTATGCGCATTATGAGTTGAAGGACTACCCGATACCTGAATGAGAAAAGAAGAACCGAATATGCTGCACATTTCTTAATTTTTATTAGGATAACAAGGATAATGTTGAAGACAAGCTTATTAACTTGATAATAAATATTCTGAGATTTCTTAGAAATAGATATTCTTTGTTAAATAAGAAAAAATATGCTTTGGAAACTTTAGGATTTTCTATCAAAGCCTTAGTTTGCAAATTCCACACTGCCTTTAGAACTGAGATGTGGTTTGAAATATCACTTTTTTTGTTGCTGGGTATTCTTTTATTTAAGACTCGGATAATTTAATCTATTAATAATTCTGTTCCACATACATTAATACCTTAATAGAAATTTACTTCGATGGATTAATCTTCCGATGCTAAGATGTTGAACAATATTTTTATTAAAGAATTGCAGTGTTTGACCGACATTTTTCTCTTTCACTTCCACAAATTATCTTACATTCCATAATTAATTTTAGCGAAATACAAAACTTTCCAGTATATTTAATTTAGAAACTGAAACAACAAAATTCTTCTCTAAATTTTCAATGATTAAACTTCACAACTTGGAGGAAAATTATAACTTTAATAACTGTATATTATTAAACTTTATATTATTGCGGCGGGACAAAATTTTATAATGTCCATTAAAGATGATTCTAGATGAAAAAACATGCCTTCTCTCCTTGTCAAGTCATTTGATATTTAATTTAATATTATGTATTATTGATACTTGTTATCAGCCATTTTAATACTATGACAAGAAATTGCAGATTTTGATACTCAAGCAGAGTTAAAAATAACAGTATGTTAAAACTTGCATTGCAAAAAAGTATCAGGTTCTGAGGTGGCAAGCAGAGCTTAGTAAATAAATAATCGTATTGTATTGACTTTTTTAAAATTATAGTGTTTAACGGCAATTGTTTAAATTATAATCGATAGCACTACCATTTCCGAAATTGATGTAGCCGATAGAATACATATTAAAACTTCAGAGAACTGATATTGATTTTAAAGGTTTAACTTATATGATCTCTCTTTTTCTAAAATAGTATTTATAAACACTGCTTTAGAAAAAGAGAGAACAATCAAATAATAAACAAACTGTTAACGTACAGGATGCGTTGTCAACAGAGAAATCCATACGAGCGTGGAAAAAAATTATTTTTCTGTGTTTTCTACGCAAACTTAGCCTAAATGCTGAAAAAGGTTTGCTTGCCTGGATAAGAACCCTGGAAGCTTGTGTAGAAAACTTCGAAATATAATTTTTTTCCACGCTCTTACAGGATTTCCCTGTTGACAACGCATCCTGTACGTTAGCATTTTGTTTATTATTTGATTCTTCTCTCTTTTTCTAAAATAGTTTTGTATATTTTCTCTTTTGTAAATGTTTCTCATTACTCGGATGTACTGTTGCATTGGCGCATTCACAGAGTTAGTTGAAAGAGTTTCCTTTTCTAATTTATGTTTGCCACAGTGTAACAGTTTCCTCATGTTTCCTCCTCCTATTTTGAATTAGTTTTTCTTTGGTTCAGTTATTAATTTTCTTGTTTATTGCTCTGGTACATTTTGTACGTCTTTGATATTTATGATCGCTTTTTCACTGTTATATATATATATAGAGAGAGAGAGAAAGAGAGAGAGAGAGTATAAATCGTAAAATGAAAAACGCAATTCGAATTTGATATGAAAGTTAGTTATTTTGTTTTATTTTTCTATTAAATTTTGCCTCTTTTATATATCTATATATAATTATTAATTTCGCCCGCTTATTTTTTTCCCAGCAGCAACATTAGGTGAAGATAAGTTTAAAAAACAACAATAAAATTATAAAATTACTGCAAATGATGGTATTAGAATTTAAACTGAAGGAAAAAAAATTATAGATTCTCGGTACATCGAGTTGCTTTGCTCGATAAAATTGAGTAATAATTCAGTTACAGAGAAACAATAAAAGCTTCGGCTTCCCTTTCAAATAGCTAATATGTGACAGATATTTTGAATTAAAGTTATCCAACGAAATTATTTAAAATTGAAATTCCATTAACAAATAAACCATTATTTTTGGGAAAAAAAATTAGGATTTATAAGAATCATTCCTATAATCCACGTAAAATGTTAGAGAATGAAATCCGAATGAAATCTTGAATGATTTCAAATGGACCAATACACCTGAAAAGATAAAGACAAACATAATTTCTTTGATACTCGTCTATGAATTTTATGGACAATATACACCCGCTGAAGAGCATCGCTGGATCTTATTTCTGCTTCTTCTAGCACAGCCTGTCCTTGTTTCCGACGTTGCCATGCCTTGTTTCTTTTGTTCCAAATGTTGTACTTGGGTACTTCATTGTGCAATAGGGTGCGCGAAAACTCATCTTGGATGCAAAGTCTGAAGAAAAATATGAGTGTTGCTTCCTCAGGTGCTTGGGCACGTTAAGCAGCATTTTCTGTCGTGGAAGTAGTCTCTCTTGCTATTTTCAAGGTGGAAACTTAGATAAGTCACGGTGGGTTGTCGCTCGTGAATCGGAGTCATTGAAACGACAATTGTTTGCTCTGTCTAATGATCGTTGATCATTATTTCTCATGGATAGGTCAAAAACGCGCGAAAAATCACCCGAAACGATACAAAACATTAAATACAAAATTTTCTAGATTAAATTTTAAAAGTTGGGCTTCGAGCTGCATCGAGTCACCATTACGACTACCTGTGTGCCAACTCTCAAGGCTGTAAGTGCAATATTTTTAGTTTAAACATCGCACACACACACAAACATTGCCTTTTATAAGTATAGATTAATTTACGTAATATCTCAGAGTTTGGTTTACAGATTTCGTAAAATTTTGTTGAAATAAAATATGAAAGCAAAATGTATCAGGATATCAAATCAGCTTTCAACGATGAAAGAGAAACACGCAATTAAATATTTGTTTAAACAATGAGAATGGTTTGAATTGCGGTGAAACAATGAAAAGCATTGTAAATTTTACGAACAAATATTTTTTTAAAAATATTAAAATTAGAGAAAATATCGTATTGCAACTTTTTCGTTGAAATCGAACTTTTAGAGGTTTAAAATATACTTCTTTAGAACGGAAGTATTTTGTTCTTTCGTATGGTGTATCTATTCTCTTGATACGATTATTAGAAAAAAATGCAATGGAGTAATTGGCGTGAAAAATCACTCAACTCATCACAAAATAATAATTAAAAAAATTTCTTTTTCAATTTTAAAAATTGGGCTTCCAGGTGCATTGAGTCACCATTATTACTACTTGTGTGCCAAATTTCAGGGCTGTGAGTGCAATATTTTACGTCTAAACATCGCACAAACAAACGTTGACTTTTATATAGAGAGAGAATTGAAGGAAGGGTTGAAGTAATTAGTATTAACTCTCTAAAACAGGAATGAATTTTATTAATATTAAGAAGTGGGGAACGCAAGATATATGAAACTTAATAATAGGACTTTAAATGGAAACTTAATTGGATAAAGGAAGATCTTGAGGTCAGTTGGCATTTGGATTAAAGAGGGGAGTCACATCTGTCATGTACTTTATCATTATATTCTAAAAAAAACTTTAATAAAAACGCGTGTTTAACATTAAATCGTGGTATTTGAGAGCGACCTAACAGTTATGAACTAACACCAAATGGAAAAGTAGAGCAAACACTAACATTCTATGAATCCAAATCATCGAACGCACCGCAATATAGTAGATTTCTAAACATAAACCTAAACAATACTCTACTTGTAATCGAAAAGTCCCTTTTCTGGGGCAAAATTGAAATTTGAACTTGCAACAGCCGCTTCATAAAGGCGGTATTTCCTTCTTCCGTTTCATTTAACTTATTCATCGAAGATTAAATTCTCCGGAGAAAATTGTTGGAAATTTCTCAGAAACATCAATAATTGTTCTAGCATCTTTAAAATATGTTATTTTAATTTGATTTTCAAAATTTAGATAATAAAATTTTGTGCTGAAATCCATATAATCAAGTTTGTCTTCATTTTTATTTTTCTATTATCTAACAAATTCATAATTGCATCATGTTTAGTACTTTAATGAACAATGATTTTCATCCCAAATAATATCGATCCGAAATCTATAACTCATTACGAAATTTTAATCGGAAATTTAAAGAATTGATTGTTTCCATTAAAATATTAATGAAGAGCTTTGAAAATGTTCACTTTCTCTAAGCTAGATAAGTTGACACCAAATCCCTGACTTACTCACCAAACTATTTATAACATACCCTATCGATATTTTTGGTCATACAAAACGTTTAACGAAATGCATTTTTAAAATCAGAATACATCATTTATTTCAAGTATTCTTTTATTATTAAAAGTAATTGGAATTTTCTTAAATTAATTGAAACTTTTATTCATTATCCAGTTTAAAAATATGCCAAATAAATATATTTAATTGTAAATAAAATTGCACGAATTAGTTTAAATTTGGATGCTTCATTGCAATTTTTTAGTTTTGTAATTATTTAGTTAAGGCTATTGTATAATTTATAGATGAATTTTTAGACTTTGGGAAAGCCTATAATTTATTTATGAAGAAAAACAGAATAATATATTTTATATTTTATAATAAAGATGAGGAAAAAAATGATTCAGTTTTATTTGCTTCCTTCTCTATACATAGATTCGTAGTTAACTGGACTTCAATAAAAATAAATAAGTATGGTTGACTTCAATATTTTTCTAATGTTGAGTTTAATTCAAAATATATTATCGTTAGGGAAATCGTGTATGATCTTCATTTTAGATTAATAAAATTATTACTTCATTTTAGATTAATAAAGTTTCAAGAATTAGTTTAAATTTAGATATTTTATTGCAATTTTTTAGTTTTGTAATTATTTAATTAAGGATATTGTATAATTTATAGATGAAACTTTAGATTTTGGGAATACATAGATTTTATTTATGCAAGAAAAAAGAATAATATATTTTATAAGAAATATAAGAAAAAAGGATTCAGTTTTATTTGCTTCCTTCTCTATATATAGATTCTTAGTTAATTGGACTTCAAAAAAATAAATATGTATAGTTGACTACAATATTTTTTATTGTTGAATTTAATTCAAAATATGTTATCGTTAGGGATATTGTGTATGATCTTCATTTTAGATTAATAAAATTATCAAATACAAATCAGCGTGGATATAAATGTGAAGCATGTTTGTTATATCTGCCAATTACCTAATGTAAACATGCCATAATTGGTATTTTAATGACCTTAGAACATATATATATAGTAGCTAATATTAATTGGTGATGCAAGGTATTAAATGGTTATAATAACTGATATTAAAATTTACTGAAATATTGAAATTGCTTTATATATGCAACAGATATAAGTGTCAACATTTTATCTTTCATTCAACGTTCTTCTTAAACTGAAAATAATGTGCAGATTTTATGCTCGAAAATGTTTACTGAATTCTGGTTAGGACAGTAAATATTAATTTTGCAATTATTTTAAGCCGTTTTATGAATGAAAACAGATTTCTATCCATACCAAATGTCACTGCAATGACATACAGTTTTGTGTATGATTAATATAATAATGCCTTTTTTTCTATTATATAAAGGTATTCGTTCTTTTAAGAAAACTCTGTCTTGTATTACCAATTTAAAGGTGAAATGGTATTGTCATGTCATTGATAAATATATTTGACTATATATATTTCAGTTTAATACGATACCGGTTACTAAAATACAGGCATTTAGGATAATAATGAAG
>BGPR01000625.1:324156-346332 GCA_013235015.1 Araneus ventricosus
ATATAATATAATATAATATAATATAATATAATATAATATAATATAATTTTTCCTCTTCCACTTAATGGAAATGATTTGTCTTTGTCTCATTTCATTAAGAGATTGTGGTAAGCGAATTATTTCAGCCATTTTTGAAACGATATAAATTTCTTTTAATATTGGTAACGGAAAGTTTGAAACTTTTGTTAATATGAAAACTATATCTTCTCTTCCAGTATTATTTTGGGCCTTTTTGTTGTTCCATACGACAGAATTTTTTAAAGGCTGAATCTGACGTGTATAAGACAGAATAAGATATTTCTATTGAACATAAAAATGAATTAAAGCAGTTACATAAACATTATTTGAAGAATATAAAGAATTTTAGAAAAAAGTATTTCGATGTATTTTTCCATTCTGTCGTTCTTGCCTTCGTTTAGGTATCATTTCTCCTTGCAAATATCATTTATACAGGTATTAATAAGTATCTAGAAACGAAAGAAACAACCCGATAAAAAATTAAATTTTATGTAAAGAGAAAAAAATTCAGTCAAGGTTAGTTGAGCTGTAGTTGAAAAACCTTTCATAAGGAAAAGAAGTTTATCCTTAAAAATTTTCTAAATCTTATAACTCGTCTTCTCTGTTTGAAGACTTTATACATTCTTTAAAAATTAATTCATTAACGAAAATGTGATGACTAGGTAACATTCATCAAAGAATAAGTGACTCCCTGTGGCCCTTTTGAAGACATGATTAGAATTTACGGACTTAAAACTGGTGTCTAAATGATACATTATATATTTCTATTGCAGTAGTTACAAAAAATAGCCTGAGGGACTATTAAAAAAGACACTAATCGAGTATTTTGCTATACAAGATGTAGCAATTTAGCACATTTTCTCTTTCCTCTAGAAGTTTCGTTTCTTTTTAGAATAATATAATCATATTTTTTAGTAGTACTAAACAGGATTAACGCTGTTTCAGGCAATTTGTATCATTAAATATATTATTTATCATAGTAATAGTTATCTTCTTGAGACCCAAAGACATAATGTTCAACCAATTTTAACAAAAATTGAGATTAATACTTTTGATAGCATTCTATAACACTATATATAATTAGATAGATTATATATTAATTAATATATTTAATTAATTAATATAATTAATCAAATAATATAATTAATTTGTATGAATAATTTTATATTAATACAGGACTTTTCGAAGAATTGGACAGCGGGCATTGAATGGACAGCAACTTTTTTTTGTAAATAGAACACTGATGTCCATTAAAATGGTCATTGGATCTCAAGAGGATACAACACCAAAAATAATATGAGAAATCACCGTTTCTTCTAATTTAAGCTATACAATAATATGACGAGATTTGGGCTTGTTATAGTGAAATTATGTTGCTGTTATTTTGCTTTTATTTGTTATTATTTTGTTGTATATTTTTTATTTTATCCAAACTTTAATGCAAGCAAATTTGAAATTTTTATGTTTTCACCCAAAAATCAGAGAACGAACCTAAGACGATGAAAAGATATTTGTAATCTTTTAAAATGGGTCCTTATTTGTCTTATTTAGATCTTTAAAATAAATTACACAATTCCTGAGAATAGAAATAAAGAAATTCTCCATTATGGCATAAAAATTAAATTTGTATCAAAATTTAGTTCTAAATCAAATCGAATTAGAACGAGAATTTCACATACACGATTCCCTCAACCATTTGGTTACCATCCTCAAATCTATAAAAACAAGTTTATTTTTTTAGAATATATTCGAAGATTGAATACACACCATATGTTATAAAAGTACAATATTTGTTTTAACAGAGCACTGTTATTCTCTATTCTAGAATATTTTATTGCATTTCCCAAATTAAAAAAGGAACAATAGCAAAGAGAAGAAATGCTAAGCGTTCTAATCACTCCAGTCCCACATTCCGGTGCGAAGGCTGAGAATGCTTATTTAAGACTGAAGGGCGTGAAATGCAAACACTTATCGGACATTCCTCGATTTCCAGAAGAATTCCAGTTCCTTTATCTCAAATTGGAATGACCCAGGGTTATTAAGCTTCCTAATCCTCCACCTTTAAGCTGAATGGGCTCTTGGTCAAACCTTCAACAAATGGGACTGACTTAAACCCTTAGCCTCGAATAAAAGATTTTATCTATGCATACAATGAAAGAAAGAGAAAGGTTTTCTTTTATTGTAATGAACAGAAATATTTGAAGTAGAGTATTTATGAGAGTTAGTATTTTCCCTTGGATTTGTATATTTAAACATTTGTTTCTCTACAATGTAATCTGTTCCATCAATAAGATAAACAAGGAATGAATATAAAGTATAATAAGGACACATTTGTCATGTATGTGAAGCTAGCAAAAAGCTAATTCTTACAATAAAAGCTATAAATTATGCATTTTAATATTTTATTACTGAAAAATACATAAGCGATTCATTATAAACTGTGAAAATAAAAAATACAAAAGATATGCTTGTATTTGTAAGTTTTAAAATACAGTTATTGTTATTTATTTTTCAATATAAAAAATATGACATTTTTAAAACGTGAGTAAAAATTAAGAAAGGTAATTAAATACTGTAGGCGGTCATCAAGCAAGAGTGATTGATTCTATAAAAGAATACACAGTTAATCAATCTAATTCGTTATATTATCAGGATTAGGTTTACATTTTGAAGATTCATTATTTACAACTATATACAATTGTAACAGTTCTAGTCCGTCATATGATAAGGATGGCACTCATTAGCATCGTATATCGTCTTTCAAATCGTCGGGTCGTTTCACATCGTCTTCTGGTCTTGAGAAACCAAACCAACGTCGTTCATACCACCTCGTCGTCTTCTACTGTTCTCGGCAGCTTGATTCTCTGACGTCACTCGCGATGGCAGCCCCATCTACAGGCACTCGGCTGCGGCTGGTGGCCCACAATACCGTTAATGAAAGAAAATGTTAGGTAACTCTTCTAAACTTATATTTACCGCTGTATCACACACAAAAACATATACCTATGTGCATGCGTAAATAATAAAGTATAAATGACCATATAAGGTTGAGAAAGAGCCCCAATATAAGTGGGGATGAAGCAATAGTGATTTAGCCGAATACCGAATATTCGGCCAAATTTCAGACCGAATACCAAATTTCTAAAACATTCACTTTTGATTGTAAATGAAATATTTTTCAAATTTTAAATGGAAAAAAATTAAGATGAAATAATATTGATTTTTTATTATTTGTGTATCAAAAAATATTAATTTCTGTACTTATAATTGTTATATTTGAAATTCCTTAATCCCAATAATAAGAAATGAGAGACCCTCTTCATTTCGGGATTGTTTTAAATAAATAAAAAGTCATCATTTCAGAACACGAAATGACATTCACAGAAGTAAATTTAGTGGATATATTAAAATTACTAGAAGTAAATTCTTATTTTGATGAAGGAGGATGGTGTGTCCACTTAATTGATGGATAAAAAATGCGAACAAATTTCCAAGGTTCTCAAATTTAGCAAGAAAATATCGTTTAGAAACTGCATGTGTGTGTGTGTGTATTATTATAAAGTGACCTTTTATTTTCTGAAGCTGGTAATATATATGCCATGTAGAACAGACTTCTATAAATGATATGCAACATTATTAAATACATTAAAGGACTATGCAACTTAAAATTGGAGAAATGTTATGTTTTTCTAAAATAAATGTATCAGAACACAAGGTGAAAATTAAAACGGCAAAGAGAACATGTAATCAAACACAAAATATATTTTCTTGGGGAATTTACTGGAGCAAATTTTTACTAAATAAGTCTTATTTTCGAATACCAAAATTCTTGAGATTCTAGGGAAAAAGTATTTCTATTGGAGTTTGTCAATTATGTCTATTATATTATCAATTACTTTTGTACTACATATATTTAATTGCAGTATAACTCTTAGAACGAAAAGAAGAATCCCTCATTCTAATATGATTGGCTGCGGAATTGATCGACTGATTTCTAACAAAACTTTCTACAAGTGAAAAGCGGAATTCGTGACGATCTCGTGGCAGAGTTTCAGCATCTGAGCAGGAAGGCGAGTCACAGTTCCACGTACTGTCTTACCGCCAAGAGAAAAACCCTGAGCAGGGTTGCCTCAAATAGACGAGTCGAAGAAAGGAGAGATTCAGATATAAAAACAACCGCAACATTTGGCAACCTAAGCGCACTTCTGTTAGTCGAGGAATTCGTTTTCGAACGGGGTACGAAGAGAAATGAGACTTCCGCCAGTTCTATCTACGTCGAGTGAAATAAAGTTCTTTCTTTCACCCCCAAAATGCAGTGGAATATCCCGTTTCCATAACGACCATCACAGGCATGTCTGATGTCTAGGGTTTTTCTCGTGGCGGTAAGAAAGTAGATCAACTGTATGTAATACCTACTGCATGACATATCTTTTCAGGGTCAAACATTCATCAGATGGATTACTGTGGATGTTTGGAGAAAGGGGGGGGGGGGCAGTCGGCTCAATAATTTTGAAATAGTGAATTTTAATTTTGAGATAGTGAAGCTCCTGGGGCTAGGTAATCTATCTCTGACACAAGGTTTACATCTTAACTGAAATTCAAATTGTTGATTGAAAAAAGTAAATTATAACGCCTTACTATTTCAAATTGAAATGCATTGATATATGTTTAGAAAGTTTTCGTCTACCATTAATTAATTCAATGTTGATTTTTTTCCGTTTAAAGAAAATTCACTATTTTTTTTGTATAATCTTGTAATTTGTGATATAAAATTGAAAACAATGAAACTGTTAAAATGTCGATACTTCATATATAAAATAAATCTTATAGCAGAATTTCAGTTTTTATTTACGCATTTTCTCTAAAAGTTTCATTTAGAATTTCTGAAAGTTCAATTCTTTTCATAATAATCAGTTGTTTTGTTTCTTTATAATCAATTAAGAAATTATCTTATCGAAGATTATTTATGAATCAAATATATTAAATGCGCTACTTTTCAAAGAAACACTTTTACATTAATCATCAATTCTAATTATCTACAACGAGTTTCAATATATTTGTATCCTGCACAAATTCATAATAAAAATTCTATATTCATTATTCAATAAATGTGTATTCTAACGAAAAATTATTGCGACAAAAAAAGATAAAATCTTCAAATATAAAAATGCCGATCAAACAACAAAGATGCACAATAAAATCACTTGTATTTTATTTAAATACGAAGATAAAAGCATTATTTTATTCTCAGTTCAGGTAAATATTTTATTTCTATGCATTGAATATATTAATCATTAGATTCATAAAATGTAAATTTCTCTAAGCTCTAACTGAGCTCACATTGTATGCTTTTCCCTTGGGGTTTCATTCTCTAATTTACAAACAGAGATTCTATTCAGAATATGTCCAAGGAATTAAATATGATTTTTACATTGAAAGCTAAAAGTATTATACGTCTAACTTTGTTTTGTGGACTTTGTTTTCAATGAATATATATGGTATCTATGTTTTGTTTCTGCACTTCAATTTTAATGCTCCGAAGTATTTAACGAATGATTTATTTTTCTTTGTATTAATATTTCAACAGTTTTTCGTTCTAATAAATAGTTTTATTGGTCTTTTTAGATGTTAAATTAAGTATCTATTCTATGGTTTGTTTTTGAATTAAATATATTTAAAATATAGGGTAGTCAAATATATGATATTTGAATTAATACAAAATAAGTAGGGGGTCACTGCCCCTTGCACGCTATAGCTCGCCAACTCTCAGGGGGATTTCGATGCAATCCTCCGGGGTTTTCTACGCAAACCCTGCTCGCTTCGCTCTCTACAATGAAGACACTGGATGTCCTAGCACAATTGTTATAAAATCATATATATAAACACCCTCTGCAAGAAAGATGTAACCCTTCTTGCAACCTTTCAGCTGAAAAAGGAAAATTGAAAGAAAATAGTGGCTGGAAACATGTTCATATTAACTATTCAAAATTAAAACCCATAAAAATTATTTACCCTTAGCATTTTAAAATTGATTAGATAGCCTTTTTCAAAATTTTGAAACATCGTTCTTTCCTTCAAAATCTTAAACATGCACTTTTTTAAACGAAATGTTGCCTCTGCACATGTAAACACACTCCCTCCAATTACTATTAAGTGAAGGAAGGTACACTATTTTCTCTTAATAGATGGAAGTCAGAACACTTGAACTGTCGAGAGATGAATAAACCAATTTTTCAGAAACTTTTAACTGAAAACGACTGTCTAATCCAAACTGTACGGCTCAAACTTACTTAATTCAAACGATCTAACTCAAAAAAAAAATTTCGTTGTTTCAGACTTCAAACCAATTCAAAAGTTCTACTGATTGAAACGTAAACAATCCTCCAAATTTGCGGGCTGATGCCAAACGGCGATTATCAAATTCCCCGATTTTGCGTCTACATAAGCGTTTTATATATAAAGATGTTAAATTTTTTTCTTAATGGGAAAATTCATCTTTATTTAAGGTATCCGACTGGTTTAAAATCGACGTTTTCCATGAAATTATAAAAAAAAACATTTTATGACTTAATTTTGTAGCCTGTTTAACAAGCTTTCTGAAACTATCTCGCTTTTTACTCTACGTGAATTACAAATGGAGTTACAGCTGCTTTATTACCGAACTGTAAAGCAATATTTTACGTTGCATGAAAACTTTAAATGTGTTTTCTGAGAAATGATATTTTTGAAGAAATCTGTCGACCGTAACAATGATTTCTCAAAAAGTTATTCAAGTATTGGTATGAAATTTTCTGAGATTGTTTTCAGTAATATGCTTGATGTTTTCATCCAAAAATTAAGGTCAATTTTAAAGTCAAGTATTATTTTTAAGTGCTTAAATATAAACAAAAATCATTTCTTATGAAAAATTACTAGTTTAGTAACTACGTTCAGATATATCTCAAAACTATTTTGAAGTACAAGAAATATTTTAGAGCATAACACAGATAACTGTCATAAAAATGTACTTCTACAAGGATTTATGTATATTTAGAATATGATTTTGTCTATGGCTGTTAGCGTAAGGCAAATATTTTTGTCAATTTTCTTCAAATTTCTGTTTTTTAAAAAAATATTATTTTGAAAGCCTAATTTTACAATATTTTCATAGTTTTAAAACATATGCAGTTGAAAAATAACATCAAAAATATATATATAGGTTATTTTTCAAAAAAATGTCTCCGAACACAGTCGGATGCTTTAAAGGTGAATCCGCATATATATTTATGAAGAAATATAGCACAAAATCTTCACAATTTTAATTTTTATTCTTTAATTTTAATCAATTTCCCTTAATATCTAATTGTGTTCTGTTCGTTACATTTTGTGGTTGCTGGTAGATGTTCCGCAGCCATAGGACAAATTCATGCCAAATGATCTTGTATGCCTATTTAAACACTTATTATTATCTGTAAAAACACAAAAGAATTCAATAATATTAAATCTGATTAAATAACTACCACTTTGTAAGTCAATTGAGAATGTCTCAGACGACCTGCGTCTTCTGTTAATCACTTAAAAGCACCTTAGCACGGCTATACTATCACTTAAAACTGCATAAAATCTGCTTTTTTCATTTTTAACAATGAAACCAACTATTAAATATTGTTAAATATCGTAAGAATACCTCCAGATACTAATACTTTTTTTGTCTTCACTGTTTCTAAATTAATAAAAGAGTGGAGAATTGGATATAGTGATTAGAAACATATTTTAGTGTAAAAATTAATTTATCAGTAATTTGTTTCAAGAAGTTTTATATGCCAGTTTGACCGAAAAAGTCTACTGAAAACTTTGATATATTACAAGAATAGAATAACTAGAAGAAATTTTAAAACTCGGAATAAATTATTGATGCTTTGAAATCAATGCCTACTAGCCTCACTTTGTCTTAACACTATGATTGTGTAATTTTTAAAATCGCTATTTAGATGCAACATTTGCAAACGTGTGCAAATACCGTTCAGCCAAGCGAGTTGTTATTTATATGCAAAGCTTTATTAGCGTAATATAATCCGACGCCATAAAAGTACTATGTAAACACATTAGCCTGTGAAAATCACAGGATGCATCACAAAAAAATGCTTCAAATCCGCTGAAATTGCGGGATACGCAGTCAGAGGATTAATGTTCAAAAATATCAATTTATTTATCATAGATTTAATAATAAAAATAACTGGCTTAATCATTTGATGAAACAGTGAAGTTCGTTTTAATTTCATTACAAGAAAGGAAAGAATTGTTACAGATAATACTTAATTGATTTTAAAAAAAATTAGAAAAATATTGCACGGAAACCAACCCAGTATTATCGGAATGATAATTTTTTGAATTTTAAGATGCAGTGATAATCGTTTTATTAGATAATATAATCTTAAGTTCTGCAGGAAAAATAGCAACCTTTCCGTTTATTTTAAATCCAAAGTTTAAGCAGGAGTAAACATAACAATTATGAAAACGTAAAAGTCTGAAATAACAACTTAATATCCTAAAGAGCCGGAATATATAAAACCTAGTCAGTTGTAAGAAAAAATGTCGTGAGCCTCAACTTGCATGAAAGGTTATATGAAACAAATGACGCAAGGTAATAAATTAATTTTAAAAGATAATTTTCTTGTTTTCACGCATGTCTTTTTGCAGGAAAATATGTTTTAAAACTGTTTCAATATAATGCTAAGTAATATAATTTATAAAGTATAGGAATTTTCAATGATGAAGTTCCAATTTTGCATCAAAATTAGTTGCCTATAATTTATCCCTTTCTTTTTCTACTCAATTTTTTCTCTCAGCTTCATACATTTAAGTTATGGAAATTAATTATATTACATTACATATGAACTTCTTGCTTTCTATAGAAATTTACAGTGCTTTCAGAATCGCTGAGATCTCCAGAGTTAGGCCTTTCTAATTTTTAAATGCAATTTTTAAGATTGGCTTAAGTTCAAGACAAATTTGTCGATGAAAGAAACACCTAGATTTTCGTATTTCTTATCTCAAGTCATAACGAAGAGTCTTGACTTATTAATTAATAAAATTAATTAATTATTAACTAACAAAAATTAATGTCGTCCGATAAGCTAAATGGATTTCATTTCTTAAATCAATCATATTCTCGAAGTTATTTTATAATACCACTGATAGAAAATAATAGCCTATAAAGTGTTAAGATAAGGAGACATGGACTATACAGAGTGAATTTATCCTTATAATAACAATTTTGTGCGCTTTTGGTCTTCTGTACTCTTTAAACATAATCAACGTGTCGTACTTTGTAAACGTGATAAATTCAGACGATAAAAAAGTTATGTGGAAAACTTTATCGCAAATGCCATCTAACAAATAAGGACACTTACCTCATGC
This sequence comes from Araneus ventricosus, assembly GCA_013235015.1. NCBI lineage: Eukaryota > Metazoa > Arthropoda > Arachnida > Araneae > Araneidae > Araneus > Araneus ventricosus. Next base: position 333,574 of record BGPR01000625.1, read on the forward strand.
AGAGCTGTTGCATACTATATAGATTTCATTCAGCAAGAATGCTCCGTTTGTTATAAAATTAAAATTGTATGTCTTACATGATATGCATCACGCGATCGTGGATTGAATCCTTTACCTAAAAATTCACAAACGAAATTCCATACTTAATTGTTGCGAAAAATATTTCGAGGAGATTCTTGGTGTAAATATCTCTTTGTTAAAAAATGAAATTAAATTCTATTTTGATCACCCGAAACGAAAAATAGCTGTATAAATTTTTAGTTACATGGCAAAGATTTTCCGTCCATGAAAGCCATCACCATATTAAACCAGGCGTTTGCTTAACTGATCGAAAATAACAACGCTTCGGTGAGTAACCAACTAAAGAAAAAAGTTGAAACTTAATTTACTTGAAAAAAACAGCTTAACTTACTTGAAAAAATACCTTGTGATTGATAATAAAGTCAGAAAAATGCGGACACAAGCATTTGTTAGTGCAACCAAAATCATTAATACGCATTACCCTTCTCCTTGATCAGATTACAAAGGCTGAGGTTTTACTATTCCCAAGATGCAAAGAAACCCTTGTGGCGCGATGTATACGTATAAGGCATTACAACGACATTTATGTTCAGAAGCTCTTGCCCAAAAAAAGAAATTAAAGCGACTGCAGAGATAATGAAGAAAAATCATGGTAGTTGTATTGTGGAGTATAAAAAATATAATAGTTCTGAAGGAGGAAGGATGCACAACGAAGCTTTCAAATTTTACAAATGTAAGTCTAAAATAAACATTACTATCAAACCCATTTTTTTCCTTAAATTCTAGTTTCTCGTGAAATAATGTATATGCCATGGATCGAACTGTCCTAATACTATAAATAAGATTTTCACGCACACACATACAAATGTTGAAATATATTTTTCAGTTATATTTTTGCTTCTGGTAAAGTAACATATAGGCAATGGATTCTACTTGGTGAATGTACTATCCCATTATTACAGGCATTATTTACTTTAATCTCTAGGACTAAAAGTCATTTTAGTAAGAAATATGAACAAAGGTATTTTTTTAGTATCTTGAAAACTTAAAATTGTGTTTTGTCTTGAAGAAAGTATTTCTCTCATGAAAAGGTTTTGTTCAGTTTCGGACAAATTCGGTACATTTTTTTAAAACATGTGCTTGAAAAATACTCGGTAGCTTTATAGTGGGCTTTCTAAAAGATAATCCCTTTCCTTCCCACTAGCAATGAATTATTCCAAACTATCATTTAATAAATTTCCCTAGTCATTTCTCACGATGATGCTGATATTAATGGATGAATTCTGCACCCAACATCACTTGTCAAAAGTCATTTAACTCGCATTCATTCATCAGGTAAAATCGGCTAAAAGTTCAGGTAAACTGAATGATGCGAAAGATCTGAAAATAGTTTCAAATCTTACTGGTTGGTTTCCTTACTCTTCAATGAAAGTTAATCTATTAAAATATCCTTTAGAATCATAGAAATAACTAACTTAATATCTTTCCAGTGATGATGCAATATAAGATATTAATATACTCTGTTTAATCTTATGAATTACAGAGGCTGCTCGCAAATTTTTTAGACGATTTTGTTTCTTCGTAAGAAAAATTCGTCTGCTTGGAAAAATTTATTTCGCAATGTTTTCGTTTTTGAAAGTATAAGTTATCATCTCCTACACAACAATTTTATGTGCAAAAAGGGGCTTTAAAAGAGTCGATGGGTGGAACGCTAGATTTTTTCTTTCCAATGAGAGTTATTCTTATTCAGTTATTCAAAGAAGCTGTGAAAATCATGGATTTTCGATATCGAGAGTCACGATAAGTAATATTGTTCATAAGAAAAGAAAAAATCGTCAATGTCTAGCTTCAAGTGCATAACTTGTTCCAAATACGTATCCAATGAAAAAATGCGTTTCTTCGAATATTGCAAAGGTGAGATCTTTAATAATAAAAGAAAATCTACAAAGTCAAATGTTTGTTGAAAAATCATTAAAATTCACAGTATCAACTGTAAACAAAATTACTAACACTGATTTAAATCTTAATAAGGCCAAAAATATAACAATTATCGTCTTTCTCCACGACATATCGCTGAACGCAGAAAACGCTGCAGAATTCTTTATGAAAAGCATTTATCAGGAGAAAAAATGTAAAAATGTTAAAATAGATGAATCTGGGGTCTATTTAAAAGAATGCAAGAATAAAAGAAGAGTTTAGTATCATGAAAGAGGTGAAAAAGTCATAAAGCATGGTTTGAAGAATCTGAAGAAAGATTTTCTAAGGGATTTATTCGTGTTGCTTCAAAACGGGACGTTAATATAACCTAACCTAAGGGATTTATAATTGTTGATGTTTTTTTTCAAATAACAAAATCAAAGTAAAGAGAGTGGGGAAAATATTAAGATCACCTCCACATACTATCAGGAGCTTATTTTATCACCAATCTTCAAAAATGAGAAACCATCTCTTTACCCACAATAGTATCAATCAATAGAATTACATGAAGACAAAGCAAGCAACCACACATCACAATCCACACTTAATTTTCTGGAAAAAATAGAATAAAAAATGGGTACTGAGACTGTACCTTCACTGATATTCTTGTTAAATGTCTTGATGTATGACCCATGGATTTTTGTGCTTTTGGACTTTTAAAATGCGCATTATTCAAACTTCGACCTACAAATACATGTGGACTTGGAAAACTGTTTAAGAGGAATGGGACAAAATATCTTCTCCGATACCACAGAAATCATTATTATCGGGGAAGTTACGATAGTAAGAATAAGGGTAGAAAGATAGTTAAGAATAAGGGTGATTAAACTTCACTTTTAAAACACAAAAAATATCTATAATAGCTCTGTAAATACCATCGTCTAAAAATGTGCGAACGGCCTCTGTATATCTACGCAAGCTGTTAATAGGCTATATTTTCTATATTTCTGTGAATCAGCGATTTATTTTTATGCAAGCAGAACATTATTTGAAATACGATTATTTGAGTTGAAAAATGCAAAATCAATATCCTAGTAGATGCGTTTCTAATGGCTACTATATTGCTACTTGATAATCAAAGTTTCTCATTATTTATGATAAAGGATCATTATTCTTCTTGCTGGCAATCGCACGCTTCCATTGTCCTATGCTTCAGCTGCTAGATTTCGACGAGATATGTTTAAACCTTCAGCACGCGCTTTCATTTTCAGAACATAAGCCCACACATGTGACTATCATAACCCTGAATTATTAGACAAATAATTCTTATTTCACTAGCTCTTCAAGTTAAAGAAACGTTGCCAAAAATATTTGAATATTCTCTATTGCCAGAAGTTGTGCTTCGTATCCAAATCGGGCTTTTACAAAAATAAAAAAAAATGTAACTTGTCTCTATTTTTCAGAAGTATTTCTGCATTCATTCCTGTTTTACCCATTCATTTATGTAAAGCTAATTAAATATAAAAATATACAATTTTTTCTGCATAAAGTATTTGAATCATTAAAAATTCAAGATTTTACATATGTTGCTTTAAATGAATGTACTACGCACGATGTAGAAGTGATCCCAAACCCCTGTAAAAAAATAATCCAGCACGTTTTTTCTATATCTGCTAATATAATGTTCATTCTCAGATATGGAAACCCTCCGTGCTTTTGCGCATGTGCCAGACGGAGTTGATCTCGCAAAAATACGGGTGAAATAAGAAATGGAAGGAGAGATGCTTACATTTTATTGGCGATATATAGAAACATTATGTTTTCTTTTCTGATTTGCTGTAAAGACTAACTATGGGAAAAACGTCTAATCGGAAGAAGGTCACGACTTAAAAAAAACTCCGGAAAAGTGCTAATCTTGCGCAAGTCTTTTCAGTCTTTCCGTAGTTAAATCCTCCCAAAGTGCTTGTCTCGGGTTTTTGAAACAACCAGTAATCCATTGCATGTAAGCAATAAATAGAAAGCAACAATTTCAGGTTTTTTGAAATCTCATGGAATTTTTAATAGAAGAGAAATGTCGGAGTCATAAAAGACTCCAGCGTGCGCTTGCGGGTTAAAGTTTAAATAAATTTCCTCATACACCATGGCCTGTTTCTGTATCTTGATGTCTCAGAATGTTTATTTAATGCACTGTTTTCAGTGCAAATGCATTTAATAACCTTCGCGTTATTTATGGACATCCAACATTTGTCTCTGATGAAAAATTGTACTAAAATATTGATAGTTATAAATAAAAATTAGCCCCCATTGTTTCAAAATAATCTGATTGTACGCTAGTATTCTTACACTATATTAAATCTCTATTAGAATTATACTAATGTTTACTTTTATTGGATATTTGTCTTATTTTGAACCTTACATCAATTTCTGAAACTAAATTAATGTTGAATTTTGTATACTTTACTTCATACAGATATCTATTTTATCTCTTGCTTTAAAACAATGCATGCACCAAAAGCTACTTTAAAGGGTTTGTTTCTTTTATAAATTTGTCATAGATTGTTGATTGCACTGAAGATAAAATTGCCATTACAGCATTTAATTTAGAAGATATTTCAGAAAAGTAATAACTCTGGTATTGGATATATATGCGTTAAATATATGTTTATGATCAAATATTATAGTAAATATAAATTGAAAATATGCCCGTTAGTTCAGTTAAAAATTCAAAAAAGAAAGCGAAATATTTTGCAAGGGCATATAAAACTGTTACACACATTCCAGAAAATAGTTATTAACATTTTAAATGCATCATTTATATGATCGGTTTTTTTTGTTGAGATTCTTGAGTAAAGACTCGTTGTGTGTTAATAACTATATAACGGAAAGTTTTAAGAAAAAAAAAGATACAATTACTAATGCAAATCACATAAAAATATGCGAAGCAAATGTATGATAATTGATCATACTCATACCTGTTTATAAATGACATCGACAAATGGAGTATATAGTACAGAAAGTGAAGAAATATGATCAAATTAAATTTTTATAAATTAAATATATAACATCGCACAAAAGTTGGACAAGAACGAAAGCAGAAGGGACACATAAAATTGTATTTTGCAAACATTATACCCAAAATATTTCCAACTTACTCCACATGATGGATTAATACTTTATAATATTTAAATTTGCAGATGATGCAGAGAATTCTGTGTAAGTATTTTTTTTTATTCCTGGATATTTCAAATAATTATTACAATAATAATATATTGAAATCGACAATCGACATGCTGTATATGAAGCCTCTAATAAGTTGGATATTCGATCCGATAAGTTGGAAATTTCTTGTGTTATTTTCATTAAACTTAAAAAGTGTTTAAATAGGAAAAAAATCTTTGTTTAATCCATTCCTCGATATTAACTAAAACAATTCATGGGATTTGATCTCAAGAAATTTTATTTAGATTTTAAAAGCGACTGAACTAATGCACGAGTGATATGCATCAAAAATAAAGGATGATCATAAATCATTGCACCCATTTCAAAAATTAATAATAATAAAAAAACTATTAATGTGACAAATACGGTCTTTTTTTAATTGAGAGTTTAAACAGTTATTTTTTCAGATAGGTATCGAGCCGTTAGGTGGTCTCGGTGATCTTAAATTATTTGACATCTACCATTTTTGAGAGCCATTATCTGCGAAACTATTAAAACCAGAAGAAAAATAAAAGCATATATTTGTAAGGAATTTTACGCTGTTTGCTTTTTTAGGTCAATTGTAATTCGAAAACTAAATTCTCTAGATATTCAAGAAAAACTAAAAAAGAAGATAGAAAATTCGCATCGACTTCTGCTGATCAGTAGCCTTTGCGTATGGAAGTCTCTCGCTGTAGCAAATTTATATCGTCGTAATGGTACGTCACCTTTCTAAAAAACCTTTTTTATTTGCTCTCTCATTAAAAAAAACCGCGGTTATAACACTATTATTTTTATTATTTTTTGAAATGGGTTGAATAATTTATGACCACCCTGGACTTTTGTCACAACACCCATTTTTATTTGCATTTTATTTTCTGACATGCTACAATTCAATATTACTTGAATATTACAAATTCTGATGTTTTCTTCTAAAGAACCAAAGAAATTCATTGGTATTTTGTAATTAATAGTGTCTTGGGAAGAAGACATCAGAAGGGTGTAAATGCATTAATCATTCTTCACTGCCATAGATGCTATTTTTGCAGCAGCGATAGATTTCAAAATATATTAAGTTAGAAATTCAGAGGTATCTTATTCTTAAGCCCTAGTACCAATTTCCACAATTAATTTTATGAAACAGACACCCCTTTATAACTTTTTTATACTAAACATAAATAATTTAATCAAATGGAAATTAAATGTTCTTAGTGTAACCTTTAAATCGATCTTGTTATTTTTATCGTAATTTTACAAATGCACTAACCAGACTTACTTGAATTGATTAGTGTTTCGAGTTGGAAGTAGTAAAATTTCTTCCTTTCATAAATAGCCTCTCCTCTCAACTGCGCTATGTGTGACTTGTAATCAGATCATTGTTTGGGAGGGAAGACAATACACAATAACTGGTTTGGAAATCCAGAATTTTAATCCATATTTTAAAAAAATATATTAAGGGTTGTACCTAGATGCACCGTGTACCCAGTTTCCCATCTTACCATTAAACAACTTATTTTAACATACAACTTTCCTCACAATTTAATTTGGAAAACAACCGAGTTAAAATAATTGATTAAAATGAAGTTCAAATAATAAAACAATCCATAATTAACCTACGCTCGATAATTTACGGAAGTTGTAATTAGTTTCAAGATGCTAATGTAATTTGAAGTGGAGAGGTTGTTTCTTAATTAAAGCTTTGGTAAGAATGCTGAAGAATTAAGAATAAAAGATATTAGAAATTCAATAATCTCATAATGCATTAAAAAGACTATTTTGAAAATAGGAAAATTTAAATATTATTTTTGTGATTTTTTTCGTTTCATTTAATTATTTTGAGAGCTTCTTAAATATATTGAAAAAAATTAACGAATATTTCTTGTTTTTAAATATACAAAGATCGTAATGATTATTCAGGACACTTGCCTTTTAGTAAATGCTGTTTAATGCTTAGGTTTTAAATTATTATTATTATTATGCTTTCAGTAGAATTTAACTTCAAAAAACCAATTTATGTTAAATATTGGAGAATGGATTAATGAGTAGAGAATTTACAGAAAAAATTTAAATGGTGCATTTTCATCATTTTTTTTTCTTAAAATAATTCAGATATTTTTGTTCTCTAATGAAAAAACGAATATTTAATCCTTATATCAAATTCAAAATGCACTTATATTCTCAGTTCATTCATTTTAAATTATACGTGTAGTATATTTTTGAAATCAAATGAATTGTTTTCTTAAATGCTGAGAAATCCGAATAGAGAGGTATCTCTACGAAATCTTACTACTAATTCAGATAATTTTTCTCTGTAGCACAACGATATTCTGAATATTGTACTATGTTGAACAATATACGCAATATTGTGTAATATTGCATGATACGATAAAATATCCTTAATAATATAATAAATGCGAAAGTGTGTCTGTCTGTTTGTTAAGCTTTCACGACCAAACCGATTTGGATGAAAATTGGCAGAGTTGTAGCTTCAAACCCAAGAACGGACATAGGCTAGGTGAAATCACGTTAAATTAATTATTTTTGACTACAGATTAAAATTAGTTAACAAAGAAAGCCCATTGACTCCGCGATTCGTGTGAACTTTATTTTATTTTTCACTCAACTGTCACGTGATCCTTCAGGAATGCAAAAACATGTGGAATAAATTATTTTTAAAATTAACTATCACGTAATCCTTTTTCTGCTGTAACTTAGGAACAAATTTTTCGATACGCATTATTTTTATGCCATCTCAAAGATAAAAATTTTACCTTTTCAATGATACCAAATTTATTTCTGTGACATTTTTCATTCAATTTTTATTAATTTTTTAAATTTTACGTGCAGACGATTTTGAAATAACGCAAATTTATAGCTACTCAGTTGCTAAGAAATGGTTAGACTTTGAACCAATTTACCTTTATTTCTGAAAATTTTGCTTATATTTATAAGTATCCATAAAATAAGGCAGAATTTACATGTATCTGTCTGTCTGTCCGTCGATCGGTCGGTCACAAGAACTCCTCCTAAACGGTGAACGGTAGCGACGTGAAATTTACACACGGCAAGCATAGTTTTAGGTCAAAGGTGTTATTTTCAACTTTCAGAGTTAATTAGTTTTTAAGATATTTAATTAAATAACGAACATTAGGCGCTTTTAAGCCTAATGCTTAGATGTTTTTTGCCAATAACTTCTGAAATCTTTATTAGACAACAATTATTTTTATGCCATTTTAAAGACCAGAAAATGATCTTTTTAATGATATTAATTCCATTGCGATGAAATATTTTCTCCGATTGCTATAAAGGTTTAAAAATATTTTTTAACGTAATTTCTAACAATACTTTTTATTCTTATAGAAATAAATTCAAGCCAAATTACTGTTTCGCGCGCGGGCTTTTGCCATTGTTAAAGTTAATATAACAAAATATTGCTTTCTTTGTCCATAAACAACAAAGAAGACTTTACACTTCCGGTTTCCTGTTTGTTAGATTGCAAATATTGCATCAACATCATTTTTTGGTTTTGTCAGTATTTTTAATTAATTTAATTCTTCGCCACTAAAGTTTCTTTCTTTTCTTGTGGCAACTTTGGAAAATTTTGAAATTCAAACGTTAATTTTAGCCGTTTCATTTAATTTCTAAATTTCACTTAATTATTTACTTTGTTTTCGATTTAATTATTATTTGTCTTAACTTTTGTTGTCGTTTCCATTAAGGTTTCAACTTTATTAATTTTTAAATTCAAATTTTGCTACGGGATTATTTCTTCGCCATCTTGGCTCGCGTAGGTTTTTGGCGCTATGAGGTCTTGGGCGTCTGTATCTGGAATCGTTTTCCGTTACTTTTTGAATTCTTTGTGTGATGGGGTAAGCGAGTGGTTGGTGTTGTTCCAGCTGCGGGCCCCCAGGGCCGGTTGGGCCTGGGGTCCTGTCTTGCCTTGCCTCTGCTTTAATTTTTCCGTTAATATTTTTTGTATTCTTGAGTCTGAAGCTGAAGATTCTTTTTATTCTTCATTGGTATTCCTAAAAAGATGCAGTTTAAAAAACCACAGTGATGTATGGTCTGAAAGACGAGATGAAGTTTTTTTCTACAACACTATGCCGGAACAATCTGTGAATTAAGGTGCTGTGTGTGAAAGAAAGCATTTCTTTCTTCTTCATTTTAAAATGATCTCTGCTACATGGTGGCATGAACGCTGATTTTCATCAATGTTACAGAGTTATAAATGATCATCACCTTTTACAAGATCTGCAATATGAGTAATACCTTCAGCATTTTTATTCTTCATCGTAATAATGTGTACTCTTAATCACAGAGATCGTGATCATCTTTTAAACGTCTATTCCTGCTCAACGTTTTTTTCCCATCTTCAGCTTTTCCGATTTTTGAATGAATGATACAAGTCTAAAAAAATGGCCGAAGAAAATGCGAAAATGTGCAAGTTGCATACTTCAAAATATCATTGTTAAGTGAATATAAAGAAAATTCACTTATGTAATAGAATTTATCAATTCAAGAAGTATTTGTTAATAATGATCATTACATCTCTATAAAATTTAGGTTGTTTTTTTTTTACTTTGTGTTCTGAAATATAATTCTTAGGCCTGCAGTGCTAATGTGTAGCTACAATTTTTATTTTTTGTTTTGTTTGATAAATGTTCATTCCTGTGCATCAATTTTTATGCATATATCTAATTTTTTGTGGCAGTAATTAATTTCAATATTAGTAATTGTTAAATAAAAAATTATTTAAATTTTAATAAAATTGTTTTTGTTTAATTATTTTTTAGCATTGTACTACCACTATATGCGAATTGACTTTTAATTATGTAGCTAGGGTTTTCAGGTCAGCAAAGGTAGGTGATATATCAGTATTGCTAGAATTGCTTTTTCATCGTGTTAATTTTTTTAGTACCCAGAATTAATTAATTGTTCAATATATATTTTAATTTAATAATTATTTTTCTGGGCATTCTACCTTGCTTCAGTGTTTTTATAATTATCCTAGCTACCCCATTCAATATTTAATGCCCTCAACATTTGGGTCCCCCAATATTATTTATAAATTTACATTTGGTGCCGTGTTCAAAAGCAAAATTGTAATATACAAATTCAAGGTTGAGTTCATGGGTTATTTTTTAAATTTAAATTTACTGCCAACTAATTTAAATTTAACAGTGATGCACATGTCAGAGTATTAAAATTATTTTATATTTTTGCTCAATGCTCCTGTCTCCTTCAGGGAAAATGCATTATTTTTGTGAAAATGATTTAATAGTATTATAAATTTCAATTTGTGTATTTCAGTATTTTTATGTATGTTTTGGGTATTTTTATAATTGATATATTTCATAACTGTCAGTAGATTTTAAAGTACAATGGCCCAAAGTCTTATCTCTTCTCTCACACCTTTCAAAGGTGGTAATGAAAACTTTGATTTTTTTTTATAAAACAGTTTATTGAGATTGCGAAACTTGAGAAATGGGGCGAGGCTAAAAAAATTCTAGTTCTAAAACTAAATTTAAAAGATGAACCATTAAAATTCTTAGTGAGCAATCCAAAATTAGAAGAATTAGATCATTTTGATTCTTTGGTAAAAAAGCTTGAAGAAAAATTTTGCAAAAAACCAAATTTTCAAGAAGCTCAAACAAAATTTAACAATTTAAAACAAAAAGTCAGCCAATCTATTTCAGATTTGGCAGAGCAAGTCAGTTCTACCACTGATAAATTCTCTAATCCCAATAACAGTGAGGAAGAACATATTGTAAATTTGACAGAAAAATTAAAGCTTTCAAAATTTATTGAAGCATTAAGACCAGATATTAGGGTAGAAGTTAAAAAATTGGGTCCCAAAAATTTCAAATCTGCTGTAGCAATAGCTAAAAACATTGACAATGCTTTGAGTGATGATGGTGCAGAATTAAATGTCACAGATTCTGGTATAAACCAGATTTTATCACAACAATTGAGTACGAATAAACAAATTTTAGAACTATCTGAAAAAGTAAATGCTATATCTTCCCAAAATTTATGTGTGAATAGTTTGACAGAAGCACCAACAACCAACTCCAATAATGTTCAAAGTAACCAACAATCTCCATGTAAAATTTGTGGCAAGTTAAACCACAAAGCCAATAATTGTTTTCATTATACCCGTGGCAATTACTACAGGGGTAATGTTAGGCCAAACTACAACAGAACTTTTCGTGCAAATAATTTTCATCCTTATCGCTCTCGAACAAACCATAGGAGTAATTCTGGAAGAGGTTGCAGAGGTAATTTTAGATCTGTTTCTAACAGAGGTTTCAGAAACAATTTAAACTTCTAGAAGATTCTTGCAAACCACAAAAAAAAAGAATTCTCTTTGGCAGGAATCTATAAAAAAAAGAGTTATGATTTTAAAAACAGCAAAAAAGTGTCTCATGTAACTAAGAAAAAACAGAGTAATGTCAAAGTGTCAGAAAGGCATGATGGTGAGAAATCTAAAGATAAAAATGTAATCAAAAAGCAAAATTCTCAAACTAAAAAATCAAAAAGTAAAAATAAAAGCTCAACTAAACAGCCAAATCAAAATAAAGAAAAAGTTTTAGATAACTCAGAAACCAAAGTATTAATGTCATGCACTAACAATAGCAACAATCTTCCAATTGTTAATATAAAAATTTGTGGTATTCAGTTAAAATGTCTTATTGATTCAGGCGCTAATGTAAGTTTAATTCAGCCACACATTGTTGATCAAATCAAAACAAAAACTAAGGTTGAGTATATTTCAAGAATGGTCAGAATCAAAACTATAGATAACACAGTTGTTCCATACATGTCAGCAATTAATTCAAAATTGAAAAAAAATGGTTCTCGAATCAATTTTTTGTCACTTTAAACTCTTGGAATGCTCAGTATCATGCTATTCTTGGTTATGATTTCTTACAAAGAAATAAAGTTGTCATAGACACTGTAAACAAACAACTTCTAGTTGGTAATCAAAAATTTAATTTTGAGGAAAATTCTCCTACCAATGTTTGCAGTGAAACTACTGATTGTGACATATCTGAAAGTGACAAAAACAAAAAAGAAAGTTTTGAGCAAATTAACAACAATTTTGGTGAAAAAGTTAATGTCAGCGAGGAAACTTTTCATGCGCTTAATGTCAAAATAGCCAATAATATTACAGTTCAGCCTTTTTCAACAGAAATTATAAATTTAAAAGTTCCTAAAAAATTTCAAAAAACAAAGATCTAATTTTTATTCCAAAGAAAAATAAACTAGGTTACTTAATCAATGAATCTCTAAATGTTCCCACTAATGCTAATCTTTTTCACACCATAATTGAAAATAACACAAATAAAGTCATTCATGTTAGAAAGAATACAATTATGGGCAAATTGTCAACATTTGATGTTAATGACATCATGTCTCCTTCTGAATCTGAAATTTATCAAATTAACAACTTAAACTTAAATGAAATTCATAAAATGCGCAGAGACGAGTTACTCAAATCTGATTTTAAGCTTGATCATCTTAATGATAAAGACAAAAAAGACATGCAAGATTTACTTCTCAAAAATTATAATGTATTTTCAAAATCATACAAAACTCTTGGTGAAACTTCAGCAGTAATCC
>BGPR01000625.1:346732-396584 GCA_013235015.1 Araneus ventricosus
TTAAGACCAGATATTAGGGTAGAAGTTAAAAAATTGGGTCCCAAAAATTTCAAATCTGCTGTAGCAATAGCTAAAAACATTGACAATGCTTTGAGTGATGATGGTGCAGAATTAAATGTCACAGATTCTGGTATAAACCAGATTTTATCACAACAATTGAGTACGAATAAACAAATTTTAGAACTATCTGAAAAAGTAAATGCTATATCTTCCCAAAATTTATGTGTGAATAGTTTGACAGAAGCACCAACAACCAACTCCAATAATGTTCAAAGTAACCAACAATCTCCATGTAAAATTTGTGGCAAGTTAAACCACAAAGCCAATAATTGTTTTCATTATACCCGTGGCAATTACTACAGGGGTAATGTTAGGCCAAACTACAACAGAACTTTTCGTGCAAATAATTTTCATCCTTATCGCTCTCGAACAAACCATAGGAGTAATTCTGGAAGAGGTTGCAGAGGTAATTTTAGATCTGTTTCTAACAGAGGTTTCAGAAACAATTTAAACTTCTAGAAGATTCTTGCAAACCACAAAAAAAAAGAATTCTCTTTGGCAGGAATCTATAAAAAAAAGAGTTATGATTTTAAAAACAGCAAAAAAGTGTCTCATGTAACTAAGAAAAAACAGAGTAATGTCAAAGTGTCAGAAAGGCATGATGGTGAGAAATCTAAAGATAAAAATGTAATCAAAAAGCAAAATTCTCAAACTAAAAAATCAAAAAGTAAAAATAAAAGCTCAACTAAACAGCCAAATCAAAATAAAGAAAAAGTTTTAGATAACTCAGAAACCAAAGTATTAATGTCATGCACTAACAATAGCAACAATCTTCCAATTGTTAATATAAAAATTTGTGGTATTCAGTTAAAATGTCTTATTGATTCAGGCGCTAATGTAAGTTTAATTCAGCCACACATTGTTGATCAAATCAAAACAAAAACTAAGGTTGAGTATATTTCAAGAATGGTCAGAATCAAAACTATAGATAACACAGTTGTTCCATACATGTCAGCAATTAATTCAAAATTGAAAAAAAATGGTTCTCGAATCAATTTTTTGTCACTTTAAACTCTTGGAATGCTCAGTATCATGCTATTCTTGGTTATGATTTCTTACAAAGAAATAAAGTTGTCATAGACACTGTAAACAAACAACTTCTAGTTGGTAATCAAAAATTTAATTTTGAGGAAAATTCTCCTACCAATGTTTGCAGTGAAACTACTGATTGTGACATATCTGAAAGTGACAAAAACAAAAAAGAAAGTTTTGAGCAAATTAACAACAATTTTGGTGAAAAAGTTAATGTCAGCGAGGAAACTTTTCATGCGCTTAATGTCAAAATAGCCAATAATATTACAGTTCAGCCTTTTTCAACAGAAATTATAAATTTAAAAGTTCCTAAAAAATTTCAAAAAACAAAGATCTAATTTTTATTCCAAAGAAAAATAAACTAGGTTACTTAATCAATGAATCTCTAAATGTTCCCACTAATGCTAATCTTTTTCACACCATAATTGAAAATAACACAAATAAAGTCATTCATGTTCGAAAGAATACAATTATGGGCAAATTATCAACATTTGATGTTAATGACATCATGTCTCCTTCTGAATCTGAAATTTATCAAATTAACAACTTAAACTTAAATGAAATTCATAAAATGCGCAGAGACGAGTTACTCAAATCTGATTTTAAGCTTGATCATCTTAATGATAAAGACAAAAAAGACATGCAAGATTTACTTCTCAAAAATTATAATGTATTTTCAAAATCATACAAAACTCTTGGTGAAACTTCAGCAGTAATCCCAGAATTTTCTCTCCTGCATAATTTTCCGCTACAAACAAAACCTTATTCTATTCCTCTCATGGCTAAAAAATATGCTCAGCAGGAAATTAACAATCTTTTAGAGGCAGGTATCATTGAATCATCTTCTTCCAGTTATTGTTTTCCTGTAATTTTCATTAAGGAAAAACAAAATCCTAATGACAGTAATTCTGAACCTAAATTCAGAATGGTTGTAGATTATAGACTTCTTAATAGCATAACTGAAACATTCAAGATTTGTCTTCCAAAAATTTCTGAAATTATTAAAAACATTGCAGGTAGGAAAATTTATTGTGTTTTGGATTTGAAATCAGCTTTCTTCCAAATAAAATTGAGAGATGAGGATAAGCGAAAACTTGCATTCTGTACAGAAATAGGTAATTTTCAACCGACCAGACTTCCTTTTGGCTCAAAAAACAGTACATCTTATTTTCACACACTAATTTCAAAATGTTTAAATGGTATCACAGGTAAAAATGTGCAATTTTTTCTTGATGACATTATTATTGCAGCAGATTCCCTATGTGAACTTAAAGTAACTTTGCAGCAAGTATTTGATAGACTCATAAAATTTAATCTTACTTTGGATCCAGCCAAATTGCAATTGTGCAAACCAGAAATTACTTATCTTGGTTTTGATTTAAATGCTAATGGTTTTTCTCCATCAGAACAGAATGTAAACAAAGTTACAAATTTTCCTAGGCCAAAAAATTTAAAACAGGTACAAATGTTTTTGGGTATGCTAAATTATTTTAGAGGTTTGATTTATGATTATGCAGGTATTGTTGAACCGTTGGTAAAGTTAACAAAGAAAAATACTCCATTTGTTTGGTCAGTTGAATGTGAAAATGCTTTTAACACTGTGCAGGAAATCATTCTCAAAAAACCTACGTTAAAAAACTTTGATCCAAATTTGCCAATTTCATTAATTACTGATGCTAGTAAAATTGCTATTTGTGGTATA
This sequence comes from Araneus ventricosus, assembly GCA_013235015.1. Lineage (NCBI taxonomy): Eukaryota > Metazoa > Arthropoda > Arachnida > Araneae > Araneidae > Araneus > Araneus ventricosus. The sequence goes on from BGPR01000625.1 coordinate 349,527, forward strand.
TTATTGCAAAAAAAAGACAATGTTTACTATCCTTTAGAATTTTTTTCTAGAAAATTAACACCAGCAGAATGTAAATATCCTTCGATACGAAGAGAATTGCTTGCTATTTATGCTTCGGTCAAACATTTTCATGATCAATTATTGGGGGAAAATTTTGAACTCTTAACTGATGCTAAACCATTAACTGAATATCAAAGTCTTGACAAAAAACCAGAAATAGTTGCTAGGTGGTTATTGTATTTAGGTACTTTTTCATTCACTCCAACTCATATACCTGGTAGTTTAAATCCCGCTGATTTTCTATCCAGAGTTGTGGAAGAAAATTCTTTAAATGTAAACAACATCACTCTTTTTCAACCTAATGATAAACTTTCCATTCAAAACATTTCAATTGAACAAAAACAAGATGCAATTTTAAGCAAAATTATGAATGATTTATCTGTAAACAAACAATGTAAACAATATTTTCTTGATGTTAATTTAGGTTTGTTAATGATAAAAAATGCACATAAAAATAAAAAGAAAATTGTAAATAGAATTGTAATTCCTAAATCTCTAATTAAAGTTTGTATTGAAACTGCCCATGCTCCACATTTTGGTGTTAGAAAAACTTTTGAATTCATTAGACATAAGTATCAATGGAAAGGTATGTACTTAGATACAAAAAAATTTGGGAACATTGTGAAAAATGCCTAGAAAACAAACCAAAAGCCAAATTAACTCAAACACAAATGATTCCCAAAAGAAATCTTGCACCAGGTCAGTGTATTGCTATTGATGTTGTTGGTAAACTTCCTAGGTCCACAGACAACAAAAATTTTATCTTAACTATAATTGATCACTATAGTAGATATTTAGAAGCCTATCCTTTACAAAATATCACTTCTAGAACCATAATTAATTGTTTAAACAAATATTTTGCCAATTTTGGTCTTCCAAAATTTTTAATCACTGATAATGCCACTAATTTTATCTCAAATGAGATGGTGGAATTTTTAGACAGGTTAAATATTCAGCACAGAAAATCTTCAATATACTATCCAATGGCAAATGGTTTACTTGAGAGAGCTCACAGAACAATGAAAGAAAGTTTGGCATCAATGTGTGAGAGTACTTTTCAATGGTCAGAGAAACTTTTATTTTTCAAATTGTACTACAACAATTCAATTCATTCTGTAACAAAATTTGCTCCAGCAGAAATATTCTTTGGCAGAAAGCAGAATTTACCTCTTGATAGCTTTTTTGAACCTGTAACTGTTGAAAATGAATCAAAATATCTGAAAAATATCAGACATAATATGTGTTCCATAAGAAATGAGTTTGCAAAAAATGAGGAACAATACTTTAAAAACAATGCTCCGCACATCAAGGGTCGTAAAGTGCCAAATTTTAATTTGGGCGACAAGGTATTTGTTAAGAATTTTTCTCATTCACATGTGTTCCAGGAGTAATATAAAGGACCTTTTGAGATTATAAAGATTTTAAGAAATAATAATTATGTCATTAAGAGTCTTAAGGACAACAAAACAATGAAACTTAATGTAAGCAAAATTTTTAAACAAGAGCAGCCTAGGCCAAACCTTAGGAATTAAAGAATTGTTGCAAAAAAGAGAAAAAATTCTTAAAAAATAACATTTATGTCTATAATTGTTTTACAATTTAAATGTGATATAGAATTTATTTACTTCATTTTGTATTGATAAATGGCAATCAGAAAAGTGTGCACACATAAAATATAGATGTATTATATAGCTTTACAGATGTTTCTTACTATTTTTTAATTCTGTGTCAAGATTGTTATTCTATATTTGATGGTGATGTCTTCCATTTTATATTACTTTACTCATTTTGTCAGGCTGGTCCGAAAATTTAGTGAATAGGATATAGGTCTTGATAGGAGTGAAAGTGTAAGGAATTTTATGTATAAAAAAATTATACTGCATGCAGCCTTTTGAAGCTATATACATCACAACTGATTGACTTTTCTTTCAGGGAGTTTCAATTCTGTATCAAGACATATTTATTTTCCTATTGTTATGAATGCTCGAAATATTTTTAAGAAATGAAGAAATAAATGAATAAATTTGTGAAAAAATATTTAGTATTGTGGATGAAATTGTATGGCATAATTTTTACATGGTATTATGATGTGCTTTGAGATTTTTGTTGTGGTTTCTTGGAGGAGAGTGAAGAAAGTAAAAGCAAGAATGTAAATATGTATATAATAATGCAATATTTTTAAAATTTATGTGTATAATGCTCTCTATGTGTTAATAGAGTAAAATTTGAAACTGTTTTCAGGAAAATGCTTCCAGTCAATTAGCAGCAAAATTTTTTTTCCCGTTGGGGGGGGGGGGAGATGTTAGATTGCAAATATTGCATCAACATCATTTTTCGGTTTTGTCAGTATTTTTAATTAATTTAATTCTTCGCCACTAAAGTTTCTTTCTTTTCTTGTGGCAACTTTGGAAAATTTTGAAATTCAAACGTTAATTTTAGCCGTTTCATTTAATTTCTAAATTTCACTTAATTATTTACTTTGTTTTCGATTTAATTATTATTTGTCTTAACTTTTGTTGTCGTTTCCATTAAGGTTTCAACTTTATTAATTTTTAAATTCAAATTTTGCTACGGGATTATTTCTTCGCCATCTTGGCTCGCGTAGGTTTTTGGCGCTATGAGGTCTTGGGCGTCTGTATCTGGAATCGTTTTCCGTTACTTTTTGAATTCTTTGTGTGATGGGGTAAGCGAGTGGTTGGTGTTGTTCCAGCTGCGGGCCCCCAGGGCCGGTTGGGCCTGGGGTCCTGTCTTGCCTTGCCTCTGCTTTAATTTTTCCGTTAATATTTTTTGTATTCTTGAGTCTGAAGCTGAAGATTCTTTTTATTCTTCATTGGTATTCCTAAAAAGATGCAGTTTAAAAAACCACAGTGATGTATGGTCTGAAAGACGAGATGAAGTTTTTTTCTACAACACTATGCCGGAACAATCTGTGAATTAAGGTGCTGTGTGTGAAAGAAAGCATTTCTTTCTTCTTCATTTTAAAATGATCTCTGCTACATGGTGGCATGAACGCTGATTTTCATCAATGTTACAGAGTTATAAATGATCATCACCTTTTACAAGATCTACAATATGAGTAATACCTTCAGCATTTTTATTCTTCATCGTAATAATGTGTACTCTTAATCACAGAGATCGTGATCATCTTTTAAACGTCTATTCCTGCTCAACGTTTTTTTCCCATCTTCAGCTTTTCCGATTTTTGAATGAATGATACAAGTCTAAAAAAATGGCCGAAGAAAATGCGAAAATGTGCAAGTTGCATACTTCAAAATATCATTGTTAAGTGAATATAAAGAAAATTCACTTATGTAATAGAATTCATCAATTCAAGAAGTATTTGTTAATAATGATCATTACATCTCTATCAAATTTAGGTTGTTTTTTTTTACTTTGTGTTCTGAAATATAATTCTTAGGCCTGCAGTGCTAATGTGTAGCTACAATTTTTATTTTTTGTTTTGTTTGATAAATGTTCATTCCTGTGCATCAATTTTTATGCATATATCTAATTTTTTGTGGCAGTAATTAATTTCAATATTAGTAATTGTTAAATAAAAAATTATTTAAATTTTAATAAAATTGTTTTTGTTTAATTATTTTTTAGCATTGTACTACCACTATATGCGAATTGACTTTTAATTATGTAGCTAGGGTTTTCAGGTCAGCAAAGGTAGGTGATATATCAGTATTGCTAGAATTGCTTTTTCATCGTGTTAATTTTTTTAGTACCCAGAATTAATTAATTGTTCAATATATATTTTAATTTAATAATTATTTTTCTGGGCATTCTACCTTGCTTCAGTGTTTTTATAATTATCCTAGCTACCCCATTCAATATTTAATGCCCTCAACATTTGGGTCCCCCAATATTATTTATAAATTTACACTGTTGTGGTAGCATTTACAGCTTTTAATACGGTTACACAGTGATCCAATGACGTTAGTGAATTATTCTCTCGATATTTTGTTTAATTTTCACAGTGAGATATTACAGAATATCCTTCTGTAGATACAGTAATGAGCATTAACAAGGAGCAACATATTCTGTAGAGCTCTTCAAGATCTTAGAATTTTCAGGGGCGCCTTCCGACAAGCCTGGAATGATAGTCGGTGTGCCAGTACTACTAATACGTAACCTCGATATACCGAGACTGCGCAATGGCACACGGTTAAAAATTACACACCTAGGTACAAACATCGTGAAAGCTACTGTTATGACTGATATAGGGAGAAGGGAGAGTTTTTTAATTACATGCTTTCCGATAACACCGAAGGATTTATCATCTCATTTCAATAGGTAACAAATCCCTGCAAAAATATCATTTGCGAGGCTCAGGGCCAGACACTGAAAGTGGCAGGCGTACATTTGGAAAAACCATATTTTTCCCATGGGCAACTATATGTGGCCTGTTCACGTGTGCACAGCCCACACAACCTCTACATCCGTGCAAATAACGTGGTATACAAAAGTATATTAGCATAGATAAACAATTTACATAACTATATCAGCATACATGTACAGTACACTCCTGTCAGCCGTCCAATTAAGTATTATCAACCGTCAGAACTTTTCCTTTCCCCTTTCAAAATGCAACAAAACATTTACATTCGTGAATTAAAAAAAAGAATAATTCAAATTCTTTGCGCACGAAGTCGCGGGTAACAGCTAGTTATATAATCTAGAGCAATATCGTGCAACGTGTTGTGCTACCTGGGTTCTTAAAACCGTCTTGGGTTCCGGTGAACTTTTGGGTATATTTCAAAGGAAGACAATGATTAATGTACTTTCAGTTGCATCTTTCCTTGTTTAGGAAAATTTGATTCTATTATTTACATAAGTTGTTTTTATTTAGCGGAAAAAACAGTAAATTTATCAAAAGTAATTTGCTACAAGATTTGTATAAGTAGTGAAGTATTTGTATAACTAGTAGCACAAAATCTTTGAAGCTATCATTAGATTAGGTTAGGTGTTTCGGACATGGATTACATTAGGTGTTTTCTTATGTCTCTTTAAGTGAGCACATAGGAAGACGGTACATCCGAATTCATTTTTAATTCTAGAGTAACTACTTTCTATTTCATTGAGACTTACTTTACCTGGAATTATTATCAATATTTTTTAAGCCTAGTAATTACTATTTATTTAAGTTTTAATATAAAAATCATATTCTGTAATGTAATTCGAAAAAAGATAATTTGATGCAAGCAATTTCTTAAGTTAATTGTCCTGCTCAAAGTCAGAAATAAACTGAATTAGAGGTTACTTCGGAAATCTTCATCAACTACGAAAAACATATTTCAAAAACACAGATTCCCTGTTAAAATATCTTTTTTCATTAAAACCAAAGATATTAGAAATGAAATTAATTTGAGTTTTCCAGTCGTACTTTAATGTAGAGGGTAATAAATTCACAATTAAAAAATGCTCATTATTTCGAAATTCGTTAATGTTAAAACACAATTGATAAAGCTAAATACACAATTGAAAGCACATAAAAGAATAAAATTTATATCTTTAGATTCAAAACATAAAGAGATAAAATGATTAAAATCGGCATCAAAAACTAATATTATATATACAGCATTGATTATTAAATTTGCGCATTTGTTTAAATTTAAAAACACATATATACTTCATTAGCTTCTGACACGCTAGCCTGTAACCAGTGTCCTGTTGATATAACTTACTGAATTCAATTCCCGAACTTTTAAATAAATTCGCACCAATCACGAACTGGAACTAAGTTCAAAATCCCCAGACGACCGATAAGCTCCGTCAACTAGCATTAAATTCGGACAGTAAATCCACGTCACGCAGTTTCTGCAATCAATGTTTCCGATGACTAAACATGCCTCGATTTGAAATTGAATTATTGTCGGATTCATCCAGCGTAGCAAGGCTGCGCATTGAAATCTGGGAATTGTCGCAAGTTGTTTTGGTTGACTGTTCTTAGCGATCTGGTTCTTGTTTGAGCTACTAAAATGATGTAAAATGGGCGACTGAATGTTTAAGTGTTGTTTTCACTGTTAAGGTTAGAAATAAATCAAGAAGGCTTGTAAGAGATTATTATTTAAAAATATTTTTCTTTAAGGTATAAAAATGGTGTGAAATTATACTGCTGACTTGATTGGTGTTATTAGTTTATAATGTTGAGTTCTATTATTAATTAATTCTGTTTTTGTAAGTAAAATAATTAAATTTATTTAAATAAAACATATGAAGTCTGAAAGTTTCATATTTGTAAGCAATTTATAATTTAAACTTCATAATAGCACTTTGATATTTCTTAATTATATGTAAATATTTTCAATTTTTCGACTAATTACATGAAAAGAAATCTTAAGATAGAATCATCAAAACTTAAGAAAGATGTCAAATATCATGCGTTTGAAGAAGTTTGAATGTAGAGTTGAATTAAGAATATGTGCTTTTAATTCGAATTTTTCTTTAAATTACTATAAAGTGAATAATAAAAAGATTGTTATTTTTAATCTGAAAAAGAAATTAATAGAAATAAATCTTTCACATTTTTACAAAATCGGATTTCATAAAGAGAACCGAAGCGATTAGTGCAAAATGGTGCAATCTTTTATTAGTATCGATATCAGATGGCAGCTCTCTGAAGTACAAGAGATTGTTTGGGCAATTCCTTCACTCACATAAAATACAATACAGGGTCATATATTTCCTAAATATATAGATAAGGCCATAAATAATAAAAACTTAGGATTATATGTAGATAGAGAGCATTTATTTTTGAAATTTTGAAAGCTAGATCCAAATTCCAATTTTTATTGTTTGCACCATCATAATATTTTATCAGAATTTTGATATTATCATTTGTTCAGCACCATCGAATAATAATATCCGACTATTCTGGTTCTTGAGGCTTTTTGGCTGCAGACCAGTTTCATTTAAACCTCAGTAGGAGGGGTTGGCGTACAGAGTGCACCAGTGAGTTATTTCTTGCTGTGAATTTTCGACTATCCCTCCCTGGGACCTTTCCCTCCCTCTAACTTAAAAGGAACATCCCTCGAGTAGAATGCATCTAGCCGAATCGTTCGCTCTCTCTCCTGCCTTCCAATCTAAGCATTATTATCGTTATTATATTTTTTTGCGTTCGCGTCACGTCAGCGAACTCAGTACGCCAGAAACTTGCGCGCTGCCATCAGATTCGAAGACAAAAACACGATGGTCAAACGTAGAAAAACTGGTAAGTTATCAAAAGTGAGAGGATTTTTCGACTCTTTCAATGAAAAATGTCAAAAATTTTATATATCTGTTGACCAACTCACTATCGACGAAGAATTGGAGCCCTTTTGTGAGAGATGTTCATTTATTCAACATATTCCGAATATTTTTTCTTCTTTTTCGATTTTATCTGTCATTATTTTTCTCTATTTCTCTCTATTATGGTTCCTGAACAGAGTATTAGTAATAAACTAAGAAAAATGGGTAGAAATATGAAGCAGAGGGTGGGGAAAAACAAGCTGGAGTACTTTATACGCTACCCTTCCACGAAGGGTTAAATATTCTTAATGGTATTTACATTTAAAAACAATAGTGTCTTGAAGGTAATTAAACATTATTTAACCTATGTATGTTAAAAATAGCTTCGCTAATAATCTTGTTCAATGCAGCGTTTCTATTCCACTAAAAGCATTTATAAGGAGGGACATACGTTCTTTAATGCGCTATTAGATAGACTTTTGGGTTGGGCCATAGGAAAAAAGCAGTTTGGGGAATACTTTAAGGTAAGTTTAATTCTCATTAGCATCATGTTCGTGAGTTTTTTTACAGGTGTCGACAGTGATGAAGGGAAATGGAATTTATGTGCCTTTTCTCAATATTAAGCAGAGCTTTCAATTCTTTCTTGTATAAAGAGTTAATCCTCGATTCCTTTCAAAAAATTCAAGTAGGACAAAAACCATTATCATCCTTTCGGGAAAAAGCAGATATTTAAAAAATTTCTCACTTTTAAACAATTTTTTTAGTTAATCATATGTTATGCAAAAATTGTCTTTCTGGGAATTAAATGTTTTTGATTACTGAAAAGCTTGTGTGTTTTTAAGAAGGAGAAATTTAAAAAATTGATTTATAGTTGATTATATTACAGTTTATGAAATTTAATTTATTTACATCTCATCATTTACTTTAACATAACATAAGCCAAGTAAAAGATTGCACAAAATTAAAATAAACTCTTCAGAAATAAAAAAATGAATTATCGTTACACATTCAACACTTAAATGTATATAAACATATTTACCTAAAAGGTTTAATCATTGAGATTAGACATTTTTCAATAAAATATATTTAGCTGAAAGCAAGAATATATTTAACAGCACTTGAAAACTTCGAAATGAAGTCTTTTTCAGTAAACGAAATGATTTTTTAGTTATTACAAAATCCCAGACCGAACGTTTTACCTCATTCTGTTTTTTGTTCTAGTGAATTTTCTGAATATGTGCAGGCCATGAAACTTATAAATGTCGAACAATACTAGCAACTCTGGTACCCTCTAATCGGTAATAAAGACTGTCAGCTCAACTAACAGCAGAATGAAAATAGATATCTTAGTAATCTAAAAAATCATAATAATCTAAGGTTTCATAGTACGTAAATCTGAGAAATAAATGAACTGGATTTTCTGTTAGCGCAGTGTCAAAAGTGTTTGCAAAATGAATTTAAGAATATTGTTTTTTGGACTTGATTTCTTAATGATTAACTTTAAGAAATCAAGTCCGTTCATTCATTGGTTCGGAATGATATTTTATCATTTGCTTTAATGGCAAGGTAGTGCAATTGAAATGAAAAATTCGAACTGAGGATCAAAACATGTTTGTTGATAATTCTCTCTCTACAAGTTCTAATTTTTGTATGCTTTTCTATCTTATCTGTTGAACCTTTATAAGAAAAAATTAGAAAGTCTTCTCAGATTTCATCTAATGACTTCCAGATAGCACATCTGCAGGAACTTTACGGATTTAAAATGTTCTTCACGTTTTATAGGACCTCCATGCCAATTATTCTTTACATTAAAAGGACAGTTCTTTCCAGAAAAGTTATTTCGAAGATACTCTAAGACACTCTAAGACTCTCTATGTTACAAACTAGTTCTCGGACACTAATTTACATTTTAACATCGATGTAATTAAGAACTGTAGCGGAATGTCTTTGGGAGTAGTTTCTTACAAGAATATATATTAGTTTTCATGTTGACGTGAGGCAATTTATAATTGTAGTTAGAATAAATAGTCGTCTAAATCAATTACTACACTTTGATCTTAGTCAAAAGGCCGAGAAGCGATTAAAAATCAATTACTGGAAACCATCAGGTTTCATTGGAATTTCTTAAGGTGTAAGAAATGGGTACATTTTATATAACAGCTTGTCGAATAAAATTTAAAAACAATTTTATTTAATATCTTTTTATTATTTTTATCCGAGAAATCTTTTACGTTTTATAAATAGAGATAAAGGAATTTCAGTGCATGAAAGAAATTTTTAACTCATAAAAATTGATAATAAACGATGTATTCGCACTGAAATCTGAGAATTTATCAGAAAATTGTTAATAAATTTGTTTTGAGTTTCTGTTTAAATTTATGAAAAACGGGTAAATATCATGTGTTCACTTTTGAGATTCATGGTATTGAAATTCGGATTTTGAGGGAACATATTTTATTTTATATGCCTTAAGAAACATTTAGTTTCAAGTTTATTTAGGCAATAAAAATTCCATTCGAATGCATTAACAACGTCCATGTTTGGACCTTTACACTTTTTTTCTTTTTGAAAGTTACCTTTCTGAGAGTCTCTTCATTGGAATTTAAAAAACATTTTTTTTTATCATGAGACTATGCGCAAGTTAAATATTATAATATATTCTATAATATTTAATATGAAATTCAGTTACAATAAACTATCAATATATTAAATAATATTGTACAAATATTATACATTATCCCATATTGAAAAAAATATAATGTTGCATTATTAAAAATTTAATTATTTTATTACAAATTGCAAACTGTGCGAAGAATTGTTAAGAAATTTATTTTGTTCAGTAGATTTGGAATCGTGAACCGAAAATTCATCGAAGGGTAGTTAACTAACGATGGCATAATTACATACAGACGAATGAAAACTAATGTATAAAAAAGAAGAAAAAATAACAGTTCATTTCAAAATTTTCTAAAGAGTTTCAACTATCGCCAAACACAATTTTGGCAACTTGTAATCGTATACATTTTTTTTATTTAAATGCAGATTGAAATTAAACATATCCATCACATATAAAATATTTTAGACAAGAAAACTCCTGAAAATATTATTCTGAATTTCGCTCATACTCTTCAAAATTCCTGTCTGAAAAAAATGTCGTATTTCAAATCAATGATACAAATATAAACAACACAGAGAGTAACAAAGATTTGAAAAAATGATAAATTAATTGAGCACTGTTTTCAATAATTTAATTAAAAAGTACGTATTTAAATTAACTCGGAGAGATATATCTGGTGATTTGCATGATATATGCAGAAGAAAATTGTTTGTGATGCTTCCGACTGCTTATCCTCCTATTTTTATACAGAATGGAAAATTTAGCCATTGAAACTTAATTAGGTTGCGAAAAAAATTTTTGATCCGTATTGGCAAACAAAAAGACTATTGCCTCTGGAATCGGAGAGCACTGCTTTATGTTTCAGCAAAACTTAGTTTAAATTTAATTAGTTTAAAGCAAAGAAATTTAGATGCTGGTGTTATCGTCAATATTCTCCCGCGTGTAAAACTCTGACATAGGAATTAAATTTTCAACACATTATGAGCTGAAAGATAACCAAGGATGTGATTCATAAAAGATAAGCACGATGGATCACAGTATTATGGTATGTTTTTCAAGCGAAAAGAATTTTGAAAACAAGCTAATTACTTAGATTATTAAAAATCTGCTGCTTCTTCACAACTATGAATAGAAGATGAAAAAGAATTTATGTTCTCAAAATCTACTGCTTCTTTAACAATACATTGCTCAGTAAATTTTATTGTGTCTACCGATATTTTACTTTTTTGTAATGATTTGCAATAATTAAATAATGGATTAAAATATTTGAAAAAAACACATTTTTACTTATTTTACGAGAGTTTTTAATAAATGTAATAACAAAAAAGTTGATATCTTCACTTTAATTACTGACATTTTAAAATGGTTTGTATATTCCGGACACTCATTTATATAGATTTACATAATTTTTTGATACATACGTAATTGTACATTGTATGATTAAAGATAATTTTGGAATATATTCATTATAGCATTTCTATTAGATTCAACAATGTATTCTTTAAACATCAGCCACCCTACACCCTGTTTTTGTAATTATTTAAATTTAATTATGATTATTTAATTTTATTTTAGTGAAATTATTTCTGGAAGAATAAATAAGCCATAGAAGAAGGGCGAGAATAAAAAAATTGAAGAGTTATGCAACTTTTTCAATACACTCTTTTGAGAGGATTAATCTCAAGTGGTTTGCAAAACTTCACGACAAAACACAATTGGAGCTTATAGCATTTAAAGATGCCTGCTTTCACTCCACTAGAATAATCACACATCAACCAATTCTAGTATATGTAGATATAAATTCCACATTCAGCAACAGACAGTTCCAATAACGAGTCTAGTTAGGATTCAACGATTTTGTATATTTTGTACACTGACATTTCAAATTTTATGCATAAGAAGTTCAAACATATAAATTTAATTTTTTAAACTGTAAAATTCTTTTCTAAGTAGATCAAATAGCTTGCAGTTGAAATTGATTAGCTTGAGAGTAAATTTCACCTTAAATGGATCATTATCCACCTCATTTATCATTATTTTACGGTAATGGAGAATCCAACTTCTGCTCTCTCACAGCACACAAGAACTTCAAACAAATTTTCATCCATTAGTTTTGATGAGACACTATTCGGAATGAGTCAATCAAAAGGAAATGATAATACGATTTTACCTTATAATCACTTCTAATTTTGGGATAATATGCGAAAGAAGTACTTAGAAATAAATAGTATTTTATTTAAGGTAAAAATGTAATCAGGGTAATAAATTATGTAATAGACTGACGAGTATCAGAAATAATTTCATTTGTACAGTTTCAGTGTTATGTTTTATGACTATTAATGCTCCTGCGATACTTGCAACATCAATTTTATGATTAACCTATTTGCATCATTTTTGAAAACTATTTATACTGTTATCAATTCTTATGGTTAATTTTTAATTTCTATTTTTCCTAAATAAGTGTTTAAGGATGAAATATGGTCATTTTAACAAACCAACAATTTTGAAAAATTCGTTTTCTCTATTTAAGTAACAATAACCTTGAAATATTTGAAAAGTTTGACATACGTGAAGACTCATTCATTGAGATCGTGAAAATCTTTCTTTTTGTAGTTACTTAGAGAATGCTGTCAGAGTGCTTTTTCATTTTGTTTTTACATTCCATTTATAATACAAAATTTCACAGAGTGTTTCTAAACTTCACTTAACCCTCGAGGATACCCCATGCCCAGCAAAATGTGAAAAATATCGACTTTCCTTTAGTTAAAATGAGTGAAATACATCCTAGCTGCCTCTAAAGTTCCATTCAACAGACGAAACGTGTTTCAAGAAAAATTCTTTTATTTTTTATTGCAATTGAGCATAAAGAGCGTGAAACACTCCCTTGTGCGTATTCGCGTCAGGTTTATTTGTTCAATTGAGTAAACATGTTAGGGATAGGGGAATAATGATGTCTCGTTATTTGAGTTTTAGTGTGGAAACAAATGAATTCAAGAATATTCTATTATTTTGTAAAATGGAGATTTTTGCAGGTGCAAGACTTTTAATCGTCTACATTCCAATTTCCCAATTAGGAACATCGAATTGAAAATTCATTTAAAAATAAAATATCCTTTATATTGTATTGAAAAAGTTGTTAATTAGAATTGAAAGTAAGTTTGATTTTTTGATATACAAATTGTGTTTCAGATATAAAATGGCCAATGTATGGAAATTTCTAAAAATGGACTTTTTTTACACTTTAATTTATGTGTAGCTTAAAAATTCCTAAAAAATTAAAATACGTTACAAAATTTCTAAAACTCAGTACACATAGTTAAAAATGTCCGTGTTACTAATAACATATAATATATAATTATATAAATAAGAAACACGTTTGCTATAATTCTTTAAAATTCCATGTTCCCAAATGGGAACATTGGTCCGTCGTGACTATTCCGTGAAAGAAGAAATTTCTCTATTGTGAGTTTCCATTGAAAGGAAAACTGAATCCACAATTCTCTTATAATTCAGAAAAGCAAATCCCCTTCTGTTGTTAAAATATTAATGCTTTAGTTTTGGCGATAAAAAATTCAATTGCATCTGTAATTTGGGTGAGGGTAATTTTAAATGAGTCAGATAAGTATTTATGTATCGCCGGAATGAAAATTCTGCATTGATTATTTATTCTAATTAATATTTTCATCTCCCAATCCAGCTAATTAAAATATATTTTCATGCACAGAAGAAAGAGATAACCGAAGAACAACGAAATATGATTCATAAATATAATTCTGTGCTAGGTGGGGTTTACCAACTGTATAAAATGCGAGAAACTACCGTCACAACTTCGCAAAAAGAAATGGTGGTTTATTTTATTTTATAATGTACTAAGTATAGCTGTTGTTTCTGGATGGGTATTGCGTACAACAACTCACGGGAAACAACTGACTTACTCATCTGGAGTTTCTTCTAGAAATCACAATTATCTTTTTAAGAACTGGGTCGAAAAAGGATGGACCTCAAACACGACCAAAAATTACCGGTTGTATATCGCAGCTGAAAAGTGATTGTCATTGCGTTATTGTAATAACTCGAGTAAATATGCATAATTTGAGAAAGATACAAGATTTTGGTACAAAAAGTTGGAAAATAAAGGTATTACATTGGTACTTCCCAGGGTGCCATAGGATACCGTTATAAAGTTTCATTTTTTACACTTTTTGTGCAAAATATATTTTTTATTCATTCAAATTCATAATTTTTTAACTGAATTCATATCTGTGCTTAGTTATAAAAATATGTTTTACAATATTTTGCTTATTGTTCAGTCTGATCACCACTGTTTTCCATTTCAATGTCGAGCAATGAGCTTAATCAGAAGTGGCGAATGTTCCCAATTGGGAACATTATGAAAAACATATATAATAATTTTTTATTGATATGTTAATGATTGATATCTTTAAACTAAAGCATTAGAAGGTGATTTATTCAAAAAAGTAATTAAAAATTTACCTGGATCTGAATTCGGTTTGTAAACGGTTAAACAGGATAATAGTGCAAGTGAGAATGTCGTGAGATTGATGCAAGAGTTATATTATTCTAGACGTAATGTAACTAGTTAGCTGGTACAAGTTTTATCCACTTTAAAAAAAACTACTGGAGAAAAAGCTTAAAATTATAGAAAGTACTAGCTGATATACCCGGCGTAGCTCGGGATAAAAATATTTTCAAGTCTAAGTACTTATAACACTTTCAACGCAATAAAACGGTTATTCCTAGCAGTGTCTTTCATACTTTTTGTTCGTCCATTCCCGTGCTGTCTCATCGCTTCGCCAGCAGTTCAACCCCTCTTTTCTTTTTATCTTCCTAGGTTGAACCACCTGGTACGAATCTAGCAGTCATTGGTACTCCATTTTCCCGTCCCCATCACTTCTACGGCAACAACAATAGCTCTTTTATATCTTCAATTTTTTGCCATTATCTAGACTACAATTCTCTTCACTTTAGTGTTTGTGTGACTGACAGAAAAGCACCGCATAGTGCTCTTTCTTTTTCTTCTTAGACCTCTCTTTCAAGGTAGGAAACGGGCTCAATAATAATAATTTTACAGCTTCATTAGGATCATTTTAAAATTTATGAAATTAAATGAAACATCGGATAAAGAGAATAATTAACGTCTTGGATTGTGATGCAAACATATTGAAAGAGTTCATGCTATGAAATAAAAGCGGAAATAAAGATTATGCCTTTCTATAAATATTCAAGAAAGCAGTATTTTTTATAACTTTAATAGTGATAAAATTACGGGCATGAAAGATTTAATGAAAATGTTAATTGGCTTGAATTTAATTTTATAAGAGCAGAAAATATTGTTACAAATTTTGTTGAAAATAAATTTTGAAACGTTAATTACAGTTAAAGAAAAAAACTATACCTTATTGGAATTAATACCGTAAAACAGATAATTTGTTTGCTCTTTAATATGGTTTAATAAATATTTCAGAAGTTATTGGCAAAAAGCGTGTAATAATTAGGGTTAATATTGCTTAATTTTAGTTATTTAATTAAATATCTTAATGCTAATTAATTCTGAAAGTCGAAAATAGCACAGTTGAGCTAGAAATGTACCCAGAATGTCATGTGCAGATTTAATGTCGCTACCGTTCGCCATTTAGAAGGAGTTTGTGTGAAAGACACACAGACAGACACATGTATTTTCTGTTTTATATTATAGAGTATGAAAAATAAAAGTGAATTATGCCCCAAATTTATCGGATCTAAAGATAAAGGCTCGAATATTTCTTTATTTTGATTTCAAAAAAAAGTTTCCTTTGTACCTAAGAAACTTAGAAGCAGTATTTTTCTATCCTCAATTTACAATGATGATTATAGTCATGATCCTTTACTATAAAAAATTTTAAAACATAAATGTAAGAAATATACTTTTTCTATGTTTTCGCAATGCGCTGAATGATGTAATGTATTATTTACGAAATTTTTCAGTAAAAATCCGTTCTTGTATAACTAGAACTATTTCCTTGGATCGCTTGAAACTGATATATCAAAAAATTGTTGCTAGTTTGTCTTAAATAGCAAAATAATGAAATGGGGTATCACGCACACCCTTGCTCGTCTTCGTGTTACTCTTCATAGCGTGCGTCCTCTCGGGTTAAGGGGACATACGACTCTTAAACCTCGGAAAAATGGTGTGAAATTGTCAAATTAGATACTTTATATCTCTGAAATAATAAAATTCACACTCGCATTTTTTTTAGAAAAATACGTCATTTCTCTTATAGTACACACGTTTTCAAACCTTCATATTAGTATGTATTTATATGAGAGTTTAATAAATCTGAGTATAATTTTTGGAGAAATAATGAGATAGTCACCTTGCGCGTATGATTACGGATAAAATATTTATCTAAACACAGTGTTTTAGGTATCTAAGTAATCCAAAGAGTCTGTTTAAGAAACTGAACCTCAATTTATTAACATTTAAATTTTATTTCTATTTTATATACCAATTTATTATAAAAATGTTAAAAATAATTAAAATTTCAACTTTTCTAACCCCCAACAAAACGTCTTTAGAGAAATATGTACAAAAATTGTGGCAAAATTTGTAGAATATAGCACAATACATATTCAGTAAACCTTTTATATAAAAATATTAAATATTTCTTGAGATATCGTTTTCGCAGTATCAAAATACACATTTTGGGATTTAGCGCTTTAAAGCTCTTATAATAAAGCGCTTATCATATTCAATGTTTACGTTGAAGAGCTAATACGTTTTCCTTCATAACTTTCATAATTATTGGGATTTTTTAACGCGAATTGTTTTAAATTGTCCAAAAAAGACAGGAAAATAATATATATATTATTTTCCTGTTTATATATATATATATATATATATATGAAATGTCTTCGCTATTGTAGTCGTTGAAAATAAACACAGGCCGAGTTATTAATTAATTTCTTTTTATTATCTATAGGAGAGTGGTGGATACGTGCATCTCCGTTTAGGTTACAAGCGAAAGTGCACAGAAAAATCCCTGTATTCTCTCGGATAAGGGAATAACATATGGACACGTGATCAAAGTGAAGGGAATATTGGGTATTTTTAATAAGTTACGTAGGCGTTTCAGGGAAAAAAGTCTGGTGCCAAAGAGACGCCGTCATGATTTTCTGTCGGCACGTGAAAGCAATTAAGTATTCTTTTAGTAATAAATATGCCAAAATGAGAGATTTAATATACCTCCAGCGCGGGAAAAGAACGAAACTGGAGTTTTAGAAAAGTGATTTTGGAATACATTAAGATAATATTAAAATTTGGAATAAAATTAAGTGAGATTATTACATATATATATATATATATATATATATATATATATATATATATAATTTCATAAAATCGAAAATTTTTGAAGTTTAACAGTCGTATGTAACCTTAAAGCGCAAAGGTGTAATTTTATTTTAACCCTCCGTCGGTTGCATACTACCCGGCAGGCATAGATCAGTTGTTTTCTTTCCCACCTGCATCTCTGGGAAGGGTGCAAATAGGTACCTTCCGGAAGTGCAAATATACCCTTCCCCTCCTTTCTTTATCTGCCGTTTGGATCCCCCTTGTTCAATTGACTTGCCCGCTGCGTGGAGAGCAGATATTGCCACATTGGCCCGATTCTGGCAGATTCGAGCAGATACTGGCACATTGCGCCCGAATTCGTCACACATATGATTGTTCGTAATATCCGAACTTTTTTTGTGGTTGCTTATTTTTGTCATTTCACGACTTTACCATGTAAAATTTATTGTTGTAAAAAATGTTGCTCATGAAATTTGTTTAGACATTGCACCAAATTGTTAAACAATATACCAACATGTTTGGTTCAAGTGATGGGAATATTTTAGTGTCCTACGTTCTAAAAGTGAAGAAGTACGTAGTTCTCGTGTCTTCGCTTCATGATGAATTTTCTACAACGATATCCCTACTTTTGTTCTTTTAAGCCTTCCCTCGAAGGTCAGTGATTAATATAAGAATGATAAATTTAAAATTATTTGGTATTGAAAATATGAAAATTAGGAGACTGGCTGCTTATACCTGTTTGACGCATTGCGCCCGAGGGAGGTTTAATGACTCATATATATCTCAATATTTCTCTTTAAGCATTTTCAATTCATCTTTTACGAAATATTTTTATTTTTGTCTTTGATTATTTTTTTCCGATAATGAAATTTTATATTTTTATATGTTTTTTATAGTGTAATTTTCTCTGTTTCTTTTATTTAAAACTGCAATCTGGGGGGTTGAGTTACCTCCCACCACTGTACCTCCTTCGGGAGGGGTCGGCCCTGGCCTGGTGATAGGCTGTTAGGACTCCGACCTCAGCACTCGAGCTATTGCAGCGGCTGTCGTTCAGAGGCGAAGGCAGACAGGAGGTAACTCCTTTCGAGGTTATTTAATACTAAATCCATTTACTTCCATTCTAGATTGAGTGAGAGTCATGAAATCTGGAAGCGGAGGTATGGGGTTGTGCTAAGTCTTAAAGGATAATATTAAGGCACTAAAATTCCAATGTTTAAGGTATGAGTAATGGAAGCAAGATATTCGTTGTTGCAACGGTTCATTCAATGGCTCCCAAAAATTAAGTCAGATAAATGACAGCTGCCAACTACTGCGTAAACAGCATAATTCAGTTCATAATAGAATTAAAATAAATTTCAATTGAATTTCTTCTAGAGAACCCCAGGTCTAATAAATGTTACCGAAAGCGCTACAAAAGATGTCGTTTCAAATAAAATTCATAATGATAATGGTAATTAGAAGTAAATATTTCTTTTAGAAATAGAGTAACCTATGTATTTAAAATACTTGGAAAAACCTGAGGCCAGTCGCCCGGCCCCAATCACTGGACCTGTTTCAATAATTTTTATTTCTTATGGAAGCTTATGACTTCTATATGTGTCATCAATGGTCGTTTTCCACCCACCACCACCCTCAATATTTTGGATATATCGCAAAATAAAACTTTGGCTGAGTCCCTCAGCCTCTAGATTGCTGCCAATTCGCTAATTTATTTCTCCAAGTTTCAAGAATAGCAATAGGTTATTAATATTAAGGATGAACAGATGGTCGTCGAAGACGGCTAGTTATTTTAAAAATAATGAAGCTTGTCTACTTGAGAGTAATTTGCAAAAATTCCCTCTTTAACACTCTGACTTGTAAGCCGGCCGTAACCGGCCATGCAACTTCTATACTAGTGGGGCGGATTTCGGCCGGTTGCTGTTCCTAAAGGCGGAGAAGGCAAACGATACGGAGTCCTCCACCCCTGTCGTAGTGAACGAAGCACATGGTCAGGGCAAAACACTGTGTTGGGCGAGTGGTTATTAAAGGGTCCCTTAGGGGAGAGATAAGAGATAAAAGGCCTGTCGGTCATATCTCCCACCACCCGTAGTGAGGAGAAAATGGGGAGCGGGGCTGACGAATCTACTCCACAGATCAATTAGTAAACAAACCTCCTATACAACTGTACTCAGATTTTGAGAACTCTTAGTAGTCAGAGAGTTAACACATCAGAATCAATGGTTGTATCTACCGTCTGAAATGGAACCTTAAACCTCGTCTTTCACAGAGCAATAACCGCGTGCAAGTCAGCTTTAAATGAACTGTAATACAGTTATTCTGTTAACAAACTAGTTCGGCGTTCGTGACGGCGCATTCTGAGCGATTACGAAAAGCACACTTTATTTTTTATAGTTACTTGATTAGCCCGAAAGGGAACGGGAAAAGATATCCTTGGTAAACGGAGAAGAAATGTCTCAAAATATCCAGGAAAATAAAAGCAAAGAGTCAACGATAAAGGAAATAAAAAAGGAAGAAAGGAAAGAAAAAATCAAGGATAGGGGGCTGCGGATAATACTTTTTGTGAAATGTTTCTATGAACTGAATGTTAGCGTGATTGAATGCCAAGCATTCATTCAGAAGACCGTGCTTTAAGTTTCAAAGAGGCATTTTTCCTGGGTACGTCGTTTTCCTGCATAGTAATGAAACAGGAACACGTTGGGGGACTTCCATGTATGTTTATAGAGAAGAATATTGGCTAAAGGTATGCGATATAAATCTGCTTCGTTATTAGACGTTCGGGACGAATTTTGGTTTTTCGGTTTTGCTCATAATATCTAACTTGGATTTATACATATTATTCATGCACGATAGAAACATACTAGCAGATGAATCAAAATATTTTGTTGTTTTTATCTAGGCAACGTAAAATCGTCTGAAATGGAAGTTATTTGGGATAAGATGCTTTTCTTAAAATTTTTATTATTAACATTCAGTTAGATAAAAGTCATGTTAGTCATGTTGCCTTTTAAATAAGATGAATGCAAGGTAAAAGATTTTGTCATCGGAAATGAAACTTATATATTTAACGTTTGTATTGCAAGACAAATTCTAATTTCTAAAACTTATTTAATTTTAATAAAATTTTCCTTGCCATATAGCTACATAATTATTGTCGAAATATACTACTTAAAATTGCAGATCATATGTGCTTCAATGTGAGCCTAGTTGAATAAAAATGAGGTTTATATTTGCGAATACAAAACATTTAAAAATCATGAGGATATTATATTTCTTAAGAAACTATATAAGATTTCAAAAAATATAAAAATATTCATTATTCTGTTTAAATTTCTGAAAATCTCTAAAATAATTGGATATGACTTTTCTTGAATATTCATTATCACGACATACGATTGACAAGCGGTTACTCTTCATGGATTTTAAAAATATTGGAACTACAGTTATGGAAGTTATATGACTTCTCATATGATTCAAAATTCATGAAGTCAACTACAATTGTTTTAAAATGCTGTTCATGTAGATGGGATTTCAACGATTTTAATATCATTATTCTTTCGCCTGTGACATGATACTAATCTTCAGACAAACATGTTTAGGAAAGAAATGAAGTTAGAAATGATTCTAATATGAATTCTAAAATGTTATTAATGTATAAGTAGTATATAAAGTAGTTGTTTAAAATCTAAATTTTTCTATAATTTTATACAAAAAGATTTGTATTGCAGAAATAATTTAAATTTACTAAACAGCAATTTCTTTTAATATTATGAATGATTATATCTTTGATAATTTAAGAACATGGCAATTTTATTGCACTCAAAACATTTTTGGAACCTAAATAATTTGCATTGAAAACAAATTCATTTCATTTCTCATGCTAATATTATGCTCCTAGATTTCTTCTGAATTGTTGAGATGCTTTGTTATGTAATAACGAAAAACAAGCTTATTTTCTTTGTGAAATACCACTTACTTCAGGATTAAAATTTCGATTTTTGAAAAATAAAAATCGCCAATTAATTTATTTTGCCTGTTTTCCCTTCTTTTTGATAATATAAATATTAAGCTCAAAGGTATTTACACAAGCCTAAATTGAGAGATTAGATTTAGGTATATATTTATCGGGATTATGTCTAAATACTCATTGAGAGCCATGGTCTTTCATAAAACAAAAAGTCGTTTCACTTACAATTCTGTAATTTTTTAATAACTTTAATCGTTTAAATCATGATCGCTCTAAGTTTTAAGAAAAAAATGTTTATACGACCAAATCTATGCGTAATCTGAACAAATCTATCTCTTGTGCCATAAAAACAAAACTAAGTAAAATTCTTACGTAAATAAAAAAAAGTTGTTCACAGCAGTAATTCGGAAAATTATTCCAGTTCAGTCGAAGTCTGACGGTATTTATCGTTAGTATGAGCGAGTTTCTGTTTCGTTTATTTTGGTAACTTTCGTACAGAACAGTTTATTATAGAACTTCCGTAAGCAGAATCCATTTCTGTGTTCCGGTAACCCTCCGATTTAAGCAATAGCCAAATCTATTTGGATACTGTATCGAAATTTAACTGCCAGTGACTATTTAAATCGTTTGGTTAAAAATTTAATCTCCAAACAAGCCTTAGAAGTCGCCGAAAAAGAGCGATCACGAAAACTCATGGCAGCCTTTACACAAAATAAGACTCCTATTTTATGGAAACATTGGAACCTACAGCAATAGGAACATCAAATCAAATTTTTTCAAAATGACCTGAATCCATAAATTAAAAAAAAATTCTACTTTAAACATTATCTAAATTTTTCAAACAGAATGTCAACATTTTGAAGATTCCCATTGACGAAGCATTACATCGGAAGTTCTGCATTACCTCAAATAAACCAAACAGAAAACTCCCCCATAGTAGAGATGCTGGACCATGACTTTGCTAAAGAATCATTTTTGGAAAGATAGTACTAGATTTTTTTTTTCTTTAGGGGTATTCTGCCTTTCTGGAGCAGGGAATTATGGAGAAGTTATTACATGCAAAATGATTCTACTACATTTTTTCTTTGTAGTTATTACATACTACAAAGAAATAATGTGTTGTAATAATTTGTTGATTAATGATTTTATTACGGAGTATGTCGTGTGGACATATAACTGTAAGATGATCCTTCAGGAACAGTTACTTCTATACTAGGAAAAGAGTCGAAAATTTCTCAAAATAATATCCAAATCCACAAAATTATTAAAATATTTGAAAATACAATAATTTTTCAAGAGTAAATTTTTTAATTATAATTTATATTTGCATAATTAGTATATATGATGCAGAGAAAAAGCATTGGTAGAGTCCCTAACCCAAAATGAAAACTGTTCCATATGAGAAGATAAAGCAATTTCTTTATTTCTATCTAGTAATTAACTGCGCAATTATGAATTTTGAAAATAAATAAGACCTCTTTTATTTTTAATAATTGAGGAATAAATCAATTAACTTTAGATGATCAAATTTAGAGCAATCAAAAATAATAATTGTCATAGTCATTTATTTACCAATAAATCAGTTCATGACAACCATAAATAAGAAAAATAACTTCGCACTCATATAACAATTTATGCAAGAACTGCTAGAATCGTTTTGCAAATCCGCAATATAGCACATTTATTTTTCATTTAGGAATTTCTTGAAAGGAATTTTATTTCCTCTTTCATACGGGTTGTTAAATATAACAAAAAATATAAGAACTGAAATAAATTTAATTAATTTTTGATTGCTTTTGGATTGCCAAGTGTCTTTATGCCAGTTATTGTGTTTTTTTATATTGAAATAGAAAAACTTATACAAAATAAATTATAACAGGGAGACTATTTAATTTAAAAACAGGTTAATGTTAAATTAAATTCGAAGATTGAAAATAGGAGATTTGTTCTTGCATGCTGATCTCTTATTTGCATAATATTGCATACTGTAGGATTTCAAAAATCTATTAATGATATTCGTATTTTTCTTTCTGGGAAAAAATAATTACAATTTAAATATAAGCTCTGCGGAATCTTTACGAGAATTTCCATCTAAACAAAAAATAGTTTTGCCAGAATAAGATAGAAGTAGACGCAAATTATAATTAAAATTCTTATACTTGTGAAAATATCTCCCGCATTTTTATTTACACAGCGTTAATAAGTAAACAGCTGGCACACAACGAGACGTTGTCGCCGCATTTGCAATATTACGGCAAATTGCTTCAGCTGGTTTAAAACCTGTTTTTAAACACCGTTTTCTTTATTTATGACTCCTATCTAATTTTTAAACACCGTTTTCGTTATTTATGATTCCTATCTAATCACACGCAGCTTAATTGAGCTTCAATTAATACACAAGTTTCCTTCTAGCCTCAATATAGTATCACCATGTGCTTAATTGACCTATGGACGAGTTTTCTGGTTTCTTTATTTGCATGTAAGTAGGACTTCCGCGTGTAACTTCCGCTTCCGGTGGTAATGTTAAGTCTGTGAGAATCTTCAAAATTTCAACACTCTGTTTGAGGATATTAATTAATGTTTAAAGTGGAGCATTTTAATGTTATGCCTTAAGAATACTTTGAAAATATTAAATTTAACATTCCTGTTGTTGTAGCGCTCAATGTTTACTTAAAATAAGAGCATAATTTTGTAGAAAGTTTGGCATAATTATTCTATATCACCCTTTTTTGGCGATATCCAGGGTTTGTTTGGCGGTCAAATTTTTAACCATAGGATTTAGAAAATCTTTGACGGTTAAATTTTTAATCCAACGAATTAGCTAATTATAATAGTTCCATTTCGAAGTTAAATGCTTTAATTGCTTTTTTAACCGATTTAGAAAGAAAGGATTACGCAAACTCAAAAAACATGGAATTTAAAATGGAAAGAACTGATTCGAACTTGGCGCATGATACAGTTGCCAAATAGATTTGGCGATTGCTTAAATCGGAAGGTTACCGGAAAACTGTCTATGAATACAATATGAACAAACCAGGAAACTCGTCTATTTGTCGCCAATAAAAAAAGGTGAGAATAGATAAGCCGAGAGTAGGCCTAAAGTTACAAGAAATCTTATGGTCAAACGATTTTGTGTTTTCTCCTTGCTAAAGCCACTTTCTTAACAGGATTATACATCGTTAATAAACAAACGAATGCCGAGTTTCCAATATTACGGCAGATCGCTTTAGCTGGTTGAAAACCGGTTTTTAAACACATCTTTTATTTATGACTATCTAATCACTCGAAGCTTTATTGAGGTTCAATTCCATCTCAATTTTCCTTTTAGCTTCAGTAACGTATCACCGTATACTTGATGGATCTATTTGTCGCCAATAAAGAAAGGTGAAAATGGATAAGTCAATAGAAGGTCTAAAGTAAGAAGGGACGACTTTCGCTTCGCTCCTTGATAAAACTCCTCTCTTAACAGGATATCTAAGATTTCGTTTATCTGTGATCCAAATATTAAAAACAAATAAATCCAAATAAAAATCACAAGATATAATGTAATGATTTAGAATTTCCATATTTTTAAAAACGTTGCTTAACTTTTAATTTATAAACTTATTATTTCAACTTAAATTCTAACATAAGAATAACTGCCACTTTCACTTGAAGAAGTCAGGATTCAAATGGTTCTAAAGCGTTCGAGGAAGTTCCTTTCCGAAAGTGCTATTTAAACTCGTCGTGATGCTGTAACGTTCTCTTTTACGATGTAAATCTTTCCTGGTAAGACTCGCGGCAGTCCGTGTTATATTTTCCCTCATAGCTAATGCGGGAATATAACTATTGCAGCGCTTAACTGTTTTTGGTTATCCACGCAATTTTATTTAAGAATATCGAATTTGAATAAAGTTATTTTCGAACAACGATTGCATCTTCATTTAAAAACGTCTCAGAACATCACCTAAACGAATACTATTACTGCAAATTTAGTTACATATATTTGATGTGATTACTACAAGTTCCCAAAAAGACAGTGGAAGGTGGGCACAATGAGATCTGTTACACAAATTAGGATAGTAAACATTGAAAAGACTGAGAATAAATAAAACAATATTTTACATAAATAAGTTGTTGTTAATATTATTACTAATTTCTAAACATTTACTGTAAGAAAAAAAAAGATTTCATGGTAGCACAGGTCTACTAGAATGATTAAATGCTGGATAGGATACAAAACACTAGCCATGATTTTTTAAAAAGTTGATAGCTCAGCAATAACAACACCATCACTAATAATAAAAGGATATGAACTGAAAGATAAAAATGACCTAAAAGGAGGTGTCTCAGGAGAATAAGTGTTATCTTGCAATTCACAACGTTTAAAAATATTCTAGTTCACATTGAAACCAGTTTTGTACACATGTTGCCTTTTTGTTCTAATGGTAGCCTTTTTCTTTAATGCTATTGATAGTATGTCTCCCGCAGCGAGAAATAGATGTTTAGCAGCAGAAAATGACGTTGGTGATGAAGTAGTATCACTTGTATGCTATGACATCATTAGATATGTCAAAAATAAGCAATATGTTCTTTATCAGTTTCGCTAGGGCAATTCTGATTTAGGACATCTTATTCGCTACATTTTATATTTTTTAAATCTAGAAATAACTATTTATCATCATGCATTATTAATATACACTAGAAAAATAGTTCAAAATGCCGAGCATTCTTCATATATAAATAATGGATTTTCTATAGCCATAAGAAATTAGAACGTGCATTCACATCAATGTTAAATAACTCACCTTACTTAAATCTTTCTATTATGATGAATAGCATTTTTGTATTTTTACTTTCATAGAAGTGTTATGCTTAAAAACTAATTATCATAGTTCTTTTAAGAGAAGTAGATGGTTCGCTGTAGCATATTGATGGTGTATCAGCCTATTGATCGAAGTTTCGCCAGTTTGATATACAATTCCAACAAACATCGGACATGGACGATGGCTTAAAAAATTTTAAACATGTTGTCGAGCGTATCACTTCCTGAGTTGTGAAATTTTGGAGAGAGAAGTGTTGGCTCAGAAACTTATCTCATCAATTTTTCTCTGCACTGATTAAAAATACGCACTCCGACCCAAGATAGTTCTCAAGTATCTTAAAAAACTAAAATTTTTCTAACAAATAAAATAAAATTAAATTAGTTTAAATACCTCCCAGATTGCTCAAAGTATTATTTTCCGATTTTTGAAAAGAATTATAGACCATAACAACAAAGAGAAAATTTCCCTGAAGGAAATAATATCTACAAATGGCTTGGTTTCTGTTCTTTTAATATTCTACATCTTTGATGTAATAGACAGTTTTAATATATCTAACTCTAATAATATTCTTTATGAACTAAAGTGAAAGGAGAAAATTGAAAACTAGAAAATGTTATGGAATGAATATTGCAATGAATTGATACTTTGGTAATGGATATTGCAGTAAATTTATGATTTTACAAATCATTAAATAAATAAGAAATCAAACCCATCTGAAAAGATATAAATTCTTTCTTCAATAAATAGCAATTTTTGATACTACTAATACACACACATTTGAAACAAAAATGTAGTTGTAATCTCGCAATGGAAATAGTTGATTCATGTAATCGAATTTGTGTACGCAAAGAAAGAACAGTACTTTTCCGACACCAGTACTGCTAATGGTAGGTATGACTTAATCATACGATGAGTGAGATCCAAAATTTAGTTGTTACAACTCCATAGAAAACTTAAATTTTGAGTATTTGAAAAGTATTATTTTAACTTATACGTCTTTCTGCATACTATTTATCTAAATATAATTCTTAAACTAGTTTGTTTAGTATTAATAGGTCATGAATGCCTTCCATAGCTTCTAACTTTTTCAAAATATATGATAGTGTGAAAGAACAAAATCTTATAATAAGTAGCTCTTATTACATTCCATTTAAAGATATTAATGTTGTAATATTGTTTATCTCTCAGATTTTGAATGGAATACATTATAGATAAATTTTAAAATAACTCGCAGCTAAACAATTTACATTGAAGGAAATTGTTATTTTCTGATTTAAAACTCTTTGTACTTCATAATATAAAACATTCATGATGCATCGCATTTCTTATTTATGCAGAATTGGAAACTTGAAAATATTAATATTTATATTTTGAATCGTTTTACAGGGTTGCACAAAATTAAAACGAACTGAATTATGAACGTATGGCAAAAGAAAGATTATTCAAAGGATTAAAAAAAGGAAAATGTTTATCTCTAAACTTAGTTGTTATTTTTAGTTTTATATTTGTTATTTTTTGTTTGAAAGGAAGAAGGTAAAGTTTTAAAGTTTATATAAATTTAAATTATAACTAATTTTTGGTAAGATATATGGAAATAGAAAATTTTAAAGTCCCAACAAATAAGAGAAATCTAAATTATTTAATTTTAACTTCGTTTCACACTTTAAATTTATAAACCAAAACATCCTTCAAAGATGCACAAAATTCTAATGCATTTTATTTAATTTTTTCAAAATTTATTTATGCTTGCTTGATGTTGAAAGCCTATTTTTGCTTACTTTACCATTTAATCACATCGAATAATGTAAGATGACATTAAAGATAGTTATTAAAGACGAAAGTGTAAGGGACTTTACTAAGTATGTAAACAACAAAAAATTCTAAAATTTCCAAGAAGACTTTTATTTTGAGGTAAATTATTTTTTATTATTTTATTGAAAAACTGTTAATGAAAAATACGCACAGACATCGCTAAAGAAAAATATGTTTGTTTTTGAAAGATATATTCATAAGAATATATTTTCTGGTTATTAATGAATAAAATTTATTAGATTTTAAAAGAATCTCTGCAATTTCACTTATTAGAAATAAATTTCTAGTTTAATTTGATTTAAAATTTTCTTCATATCTCCTCTTATTCATGCTTTCAAAAAAGGGAAAATAATAAGTATATATATGCTAAACATTGGGTTTTTTTATCTTAAACTTTTCAATTTCCATCGTAGTTTTAAATTTAATTAGATTTTCCAAAGAATATTCATAACTGATTTGGAAAAGGCAATTTCGAAATTTAATTTTTTAACCTTTTCGTTAATGATATATTATCTGTTTTTCATTAGAAGAAATTCATTTAAAGCTTATTTTTTGAGATTGGGCTGCTTTTTAAAAGTTATGCTGAATTCTTTACATTTTAGAAATTTAAAACTGTAAAATTATTTTTTTCTGTTTTGATGATAGGACAGTTTCCATATCTTACTCTTCATTATAAATTAAAGTAATTTCTCGAAGGAGATATACAATTTCATTTGCGAATATTAACATAGCAACTTATTAAGGACAGAGAATGTAAAAAAAAATCTCAACATAAATTTTTGACACTTTCTTAATTGCCAAAATATATGCAATCAAAATACGTTTTTCAGTTTAGGAATGATTCATAAAAACTCTCCCACTTAATTTCCACAGTCCACAATACCGCACTTGCTAATTGGGACATATTGTTATTGCCTTGCTCTAGAAGTCTATGAAGCATACAATCGCCTTTCTTAAGGTTTCTACTACTTACAGTAGCTTGAAGATCTCATTTTCTGTTTTTCTTATTCTAAATTCATACATAAAATGTATTCCGCTTCAACCCTACCCTTCCAGTCGAAGTTACAATCTTAATTTTGGAATTAAATTTACCATAAACGGATTTCGTTAATAACCATTCATGGGAAGAAGTTTCAAGAGATGTTTTATTATAAAAAACATGTTTCGGTATGTTGTGAAAAGAATGTTACGAGTCTTCTTAAACAACGACTACTTTGTGTTGCTTTTCACTTTCTCGTATACGAATTATACAGACCGAAAGTCTAGTAATAATCGAAAAGTAAGACATCGGAATTTTGATTGACCCCTGAATCTTCTCATTTCATACTTCCCTGAGCCCAAAACAGGCATTTCTGGAATTATACTTGTCAGTCTGTCTGAGTGCTCTATAATTCTAAAACGGAAGTGTTAAACGAATGAAATTAGGTATGTTATTTGGTCTGAACTGAAATTCTAGAAACGTATTGAATTGTGGACAAAATCCGAGAAAATGAAGTATGTATTTCTTATATAATACCTTAATATGCATGCTAAAACGATAACTGAAAAACTGAAAGAGTTTGTTGGATAAAATTTGTCATAGGGATTTGCTACCAGAATCTGTATCAGATTTTGAACCATATTAGTCAAATCGTTGACTGTATGTCGCTTTGTCTATTGTGTATGTAAGCATGATCATTCAGAAACTTTCGAAACTAGATGTATGAATTTTAGTAAATGATCTTTTCATTCATATTATCGGTAGCATCAAAATTTTGGATGGGGTAGGTCAGAGGAAAAATAAGGCCAAATCTCACACTCGATTCTCTTTAGCAAATCTATCTATGAAGGCAAGCGGAAAAAGCGTAATGCAGTATAAATATATGCGAAAGACGAGGAAAGGGAATTTCAGGCTCGTTAACCATTTCCAGCTCAATTTTTTTTGTTAGTAGAGAAACGTCATGTCATCCAGATTAATTAATTAATTAATTAATACACCATATGAATCAATCATTTAATTCAGACTAAAAAATTAATTACGCCAGATTAATTAAGCAATTTATTTCAGACTAATTTATTAATTTCATCAGATGAATT
Source organism: Araneus ventricosus (assembly GCA_013235015.1). NCBI lineage: Eukaryota > Metazoa > Arthropoda > Arachnida > Araneae > Araneidae > Araneus > Araneus ventricosus. The sequence continues at coordinate 379,445 of BGPR01000625.1, forward strand.
GATCAATTTTATCCAGATTAATTGATTAATTTCCCTCAGATAAATTAATTAATTAATTTCATCACAGTTGGTTGACTGATATTATTCAATGATTATTCGTTTGTATCCGGATAACGTTGTCATCTTTGAACATGTAAGTTCAATCGAGACAAAATTAAAAAAGTAATTCGCACACCAGATGACCATTACTCTGGCGCTGGTAAACAGCATCACTGTGCCGAAAAGAGTTAATAATAATACTTGAAGAATGACTGAAGAATTATTAAAAGAATTTTTAAGCCATGGAATATATTTTACCAAATTTCATAATGTTCTTTCCGTGTCGGTGTTAAACATATAATCCCTTTTCCAACACCATCCATCTATTGTGGTTTGAAAATCTCATTTTCTATTTCTATAATCCCAGTTTCATGAATAAAATTCACTCTGCCTTAATCCCACTTTCCTCGCACAAGTCAGAATCCTGCCTTTAAAGTTCTGTTTAGCTTAAATGGGTAGTTTTATCAGCCATGCAAGGAAAAGTGTTTCAAAAGGAATTAGAACGACAGCTAAGAAAGGTTCGTGTTTCGTTATAGAAAAACTGCGCCTGAATTTATCGTGAAATGGAACAATCTGATTGAAATGGAATGGTGAATAGTTCTTCCATATACAAACAGGAACTAGTGGAAAAGTTTGACTTTTTCTAAGGCCGTGGGGATATACTTCCCACCAAAATTAATAATTTTTCAATGCATTTTTTAAGGTTGGCGTAAGTCCGCGAAAGTTTTTTCGATGAAACAAAAACCTGGATGTTATAATTTCTTATCTCAAACCATAACGAAGTGTCTTGACTTGGTAATTAATTATTAATTAATAAAATTAATTAACAAAAAATGTCATCCATAAGATAAATGAATTTTTTTTCTTAAATTAATCTCAATACCTAAGTTATTTTATTATACCACTATTATAAAAAAATGGCCTTGTAAAGTGTTAAATATATTTGTATCGGTGCCCTTATCAATTTTTACATGAGCTTCTTCTGTTAATTTTGCTTCTTTCAAGAGATTTTGCTCATTTCTTCAGGATTCTATAATAAATAATTATTAATCAGGACTTTTATGTTCTTCTAATAATAAATTTTAATAGTAATTTTTATAAATTACAGATTTCTTTGTCTTCAGTACTTATTTATGGAAATTATTAAAATGGAATTTGAATAAAAATTTTATCTAATGGCTTTGGGAAAAATCAGAGATATAGAGGGTGTCCACTTAAGTCACATAACTTTAGAACGACCGCATCTATATTTATTATCGAACAAGCTGGACTCCTCGTGCGCAAAAAATGTATAACATGAGGCTTACAGAAGTAAATATACAAAACAATTCAGTCTTTGAAAGATAATTCTCAACACAAATACACACAAAATTTTTAAAAAGCAAAGAAAAAAAATTATAAGAAGAATTCAAAACAAACAAATAATGCAAAATAATTAAATGAATTAGATAAGAAAAAATAAAATAATAATAATAACAAATAAAAAAATCATACTGAAATCCATCAAGAATCGAAAGTCAAAATTTCAATAATCAAAGAGTCAATATTTTACAAGAGTATGCAAAAGTATAAGACGCAAAATACCTTCAGAGGAAAACAAATTAAGAAACATATACAAATGAATTAATAGACAGAGAAAACATTTTAAAGAACATCATATAAATATAAAACAAAATATAATAAAAAAACAATCGGAGAAGCAGGAAAGAAAGATTAGCATAGTAATATTAAGCAAAACGGTTTTACATTAGCTGCATAAATTTTTCTAATCAATAGGAAAAAATTATTTATATTTACAAGTGTGAACAAATTCTGTAAAATATAAGAAAGAGGATTTTGTATTAATTAATGAAATCAGGGCGACTGACCAATCCTTTTCTTGAAATGCCAAGTTTTTGTTGTAAAATTTTTCGGAATTCCTGAACAGGTAGATACCGAAATATAATATGCTCCAAGTTTTGAATTTCTCTTGCAGAACAGTCACACACGTCACTAGTCTGTCGATGGAACCTCTTTAAATATTCCCCCAAATTATCTTGCCCAGTAAGAAACCGAGTCAATTTAAAATAGTAGAGGAAGAAAAAATTTCGCTCATGAAAATGGTGTCTAGGTATAGTAAAGTGGTTATGAGCTAAGCTTTGTCACCGCTTGCAGCTCCGCTTTGCGGCAAACTGCAGAATTAACGCTTTAATCTGTAAAACGGTACGATGTAGAGAAAAAAGTCAGTTATAAATTCGAAGAGTATTTTCGATTTGGTATAATAACGTACCTTGTTGACATTAAATGCTAAGATCAGAGCACTTATAGCGAGCATTTGTTTATTACTTTTTCCTGAGGGCATACCGCAAACAATAGGTTTATACGACTTTTCCTCCAGCAATGTCGAGCCTTTCTGAACATATTATAGATGCTTTGGCGCACAGAAATGGCTGGTTGGATAATTGGACCCCCTACCGCACTTATCTCTTAAGCGATCTTAGAACCTCACCTACCCTCAAATGAAGCCAACCGCCTCTGACCAGCCTTCGTCGTTGTTAAGGGAAAGTTTGAAGACTTCCCTCTCGCTCAGTATGGGAGGGTTAAAATTATAATTCAAATTTTCTGATTGAAAATATAAAGAAAATAGATATAGTAAATTTTAGGCGCCATTTTGAAGCAGTGGTGCCCCTGGGCTACTTACCAATTAGTCAATGGAATTAAATCGTTCTGGATGGTACGCGCGCGGGTTATAATCTGATTTTTCGCCCCCGCCTCCCCCCCCCCCTGTTCCCGGGACATGGTCTTTTCTCGTTCTCTCGTCGTATTTGACTTTAAAAAGTGTAATAAATCTATTAACGTTTTGTCGCCATGGCCAGTGGCATAGTTAGAGTAAGCGGAACTCAGAAAATAACACGAATTCTTTTATCCCAATCGTCATCAGTGGTTTAACAAGCGTAAATTTCGCCAGGGGTATAGTATTAATTTTATGCCCTCTTATTATTTTTTGCTTTAACCCTCTGAGAAGCTAGCTATTTTGATGTACTAGCTTTAAAGTTTTAAAAATTTGCTTTCAATAATTCTTCAATTTGAATAATTGAACCTTTATTTTGTCTAATAAAGTCTCTGAAATCTGAAGAATATTTTATCCGCGTTAGTTTAAGAAATTATACATACGAGCATGGATTATCTGCCTTTGAACTCAATATGTGAAACGGAAAAATACGTGTGAAACGTTTAGAGGGTTAAAAATGCCATAAAGAAAGTAATGTTTTGACTGCTTGGCGCCTACTAAAACGTGTTCCCGGAGCATCTATTCCCCCATCAGCCCCGGTCGTAACGCCACTGGTTTGCTTCATGTGACCCAGTAAGTGGTCTTATCAAGTAGCTCGTAGCCACTTTACTATACTTATACTGGATACCTTTACTGTGGCTGCCGTTGTTCTGAAGTTAAGGGGTGTGTGAGTGAATTAAGTGGGCAACCTGTGTCTTTCTATAAGGTTTGATTCAGAAAATAGCATCTTTGGTTTCATACATGAACAACCAAAGATTACAACACGATATTAATTTCTTTTCCGATCAGTTTTTTTGTATTAGAGGGTCCATATATGGTATTTTTTTCTTTATGTTACTTATAATTTATTATATGCATATTTTACGAATCAAGCCATTTTTATAAGCATAACAAATGTTAAGGAAAAATGTCTCTGAAGTTCTTCAAACAATCTCTAAGAAGGATACCAGTACATTTATTTAAAAATACATAATAGCTGTCCTTATAACAGTGTCAATTTACTTATTAGCATGATCAACTACAGCTATTTCTTAATAATCAGTAATATTCCTTTACATGACTAAGAGATCAGAAATTCAAAATAAATGGATGTGCTAATTTGCAGAAATTACTAAAACTATCCTTAGTAAGTGTACTGTTAAGATTCTAATATCCCCACGTGGCAATAGAAGAGAAATCTTCCGATAGTTCTTAGAAGCGTTTGAAGAATAACTCAGATGCTTATGCTCTCAATTATTCATCCCACGTATTCAGAGAAAGAGAGAGTGAAAACTTGTTGAAGTGTGGATGATCTGACTACATTGAATGAATATTTTCTGCTCTAAATTTCAGAAAGTCATGTTTTGACTGACAAAGTTTTGTATTTGCCAATAATAAAATTTTCATTTAAAATTTACTTTATACGCTATTCGCGACGGTATATTATGAAATTTTGAAAATAAAATTAATGCATATTTGGGTGAAAACAAGCCAGGAATATTGTTGCTGGAAATAATGATAAAATCTTGCTAATGAAGAAAATTAAAAAAGTGATGTATCTATTCATTCCAAATTATAAAAAAATTTGGGTAGAGGTGGCCTGATGTTGAGGTCTCAACTTCAGGGCTGGAAGTTTCCAGGTTCGAAACCCGATTCCATCGAAGAACCACAGTGTAAGCGGATTTGGTGCATGCTAAATTCGTCGGTGCCAAATGTCCTCCCGCTCGTGTGGTGTGAAAGTTTGGAGACGGGATGCCGGTTTATGTATCGTCTTCGTCATCTGACCGTGGTTCAAAATTACTATGTGCGTTTCCAAATATACCTTGTGTTGCTGCAAAACGGGACGTAACTATTACAAAATCTAAAACTATATCAAAATCTTATACTATGTATTTTGAGACATTTAAGATTATCTTTTATTCAAATTCTATCGACAAATAAATTCATTCAAAACAGAATTTAGGAAGCACGAAAAGTGATACTCGAAACATATCCTTACTCAAAATGCTTCTTTTATTAATTAAACGAAATGTATTTCTGTGATTTTAGAAATTGGTTAAGACCTTATATATATTTCTCTTGAGAAATGTAGATTCAAATCGCTAATATTTAATACATGTAGTTAGAATATTGTGTCTCTATAATTTAATATTCAACACAGTAACCGTTTTTGTATGTTAATTAAGAAATAATTGCTTAACACGAAAATTAGAAATTCTGCTGAAGCAAATACATGCGCAATATTGTAAGGTCAATTCTCTTAAGTGGTAATTTTCAACTAACAAATCTCTTCAGTTGTTTTTGTGTTATTTTCAGAAATCACATTATTAAGGTGTTTGTTTCTTGACACCAGATGCATTAACCCTCTGAGTGTTTCACACGTATTTCTACGTTGACCTTGGACTAACCCAAAAGCGTAAAACACGCATTTCAACGTGTGGTCAAAAACACCCCGAAATCGGTTTGCACTGAATTTTACGTTCATTGTGAACTGTCTCTAAAGGGTAACACACGCATTTTTCCGAATTTCTTACCCCCATTCTTGGTTTGACATCTTGATTGATTATCTGGGGAGAGCAACGGTCAACACAATGAAGACTGATAAGGATGTACTTACTGCAAATTAGGGTCTGAGACCCCAACTCGCCTGTGGTTTTGGGAATTTTAATGCTATTTGCAGTGAGGTTATTTTTCAGGAAGAATTGCGGTGTCCGATTTTTTTTTTTTTCGCATCGTGTGTATCGGAATTTGGAATCGCATTTCCGGATTAGTTCGGTTTAATGTCAGCCTGGTTTGATGCTGTATTATGTTTCAAGTGCTATTCTTTTAATACAATTTATGTGATATAAGATTTTTTTCAATGCATCAGTGTTTTAAAGATCCATCTCGAATGGTTATGTAAAATAGATATTGTGGCTTAAGTAAAATAGATTTTGTTCCAATACCGCATTCAAACATAAAAGAATTGAAAGCCTGGGAGGTTGCTAAGAAAATCTGCTATTTACATATAGTTGAACAGTGTCCTTGAATCAACACATTTTACCCGCATTCAACTAGTTTTATGATATTAATCTAAACTTCTTTCATATTAATAATCTCCATCTACTCATTTTTCCTTTATAAAAATAGAGCTAAATTAAATTTTTGTCAAAAAATAGCTCAAATTTTAAGGTATATGAAAATGATGCATTATTTTTATTGTTTTATCTTTCAGATCAAATCGAAAATTTCAGTTTTACAATAATTATTTCATTATATACATTTGATTTTTATTTAAAAATTAATTTTCAGGTTTAAGTGTAATTTTTTTAGACTAGAACAGATTTTAACTCCATTATTACAACATTTAGAAAAATATCTTTTAAATTCATAAAAATTACAATGAAAAAATTCATTCCGAAAGATAATTATCATTTTATTAAATAATTATTAGTCGGAAATTTATTTTTAGGTCACTCTGAACTGAAAAAATAACGTACATGGAAATAAAAATTAAAGAAAGTGGAAGAAAATTTTATTTTTTACATTGTAAAATATTTTCTTTTTGTTAAAGGCAGGGGAAAATATAGTTTAGATGAAAACGTTATCGACTAAATTTAATGTTTGGGTGTGTGATCTTATCAGACTTTTAATAATCTTATTATGAGACTGATAATATCTGCAGCTTAACTCTCTTACGTTTATTTGAATAATCAATGAAAATGTTTATTTCTTGCTTAAAATAAAAGAAGACAAAAATATTTCTCAGAAAATATTATACGAATACTGTATTTGCGCATTAGTTCCTTGAAGCACAATTTTTTTCCTGATGTGTTATTAAGCATTCTTCTATAAATGATTAAAACTATATAGCTAAATTGAATTGCTTTCGGTAAATGCATGCCAACTGCAAGTTAAATTTTCATTAATGCTCTGAGAAAAGAAATCCACTAATATATGTTAGAAACCATTGATACATCCAGATCCACTAATAACAACTTTGAAGACTGATCTTTCAGTAATAATAGCAGTCTCTGGCTTTGGATTATTTCAAAATATTACCGTCACATGCCAGATCATGTGTTTTATTACATTATCTTATGTGTGCATGCTGAAATTTGTAAGGTGTAATTTTTTTTATAAAATTATGATTTATCTGCTCCATTTTCTTCATTCTGAACTTTAATAAATAATATTTCAACTGTAAATAAAATATTTATTTTCTATGTGTTTTGACATTTTTTATTTTATTTAACTTATTTGAAGAGTAAAGGGTCAGTTTTAAGCTTGTTAAATTTGCTTTATATTTTCGAAAAGAACGGTGCGATACGAAACAGCCCCCAAACTTTTTTGTATTCCTCACCGAGAACGGCCAAAACATCTATGAAGTGTCACTATTTTGTCGTCAATTAACAATTTTTACCAATGATACCATTTTAATAATTTTTACTGATCTTAAAGAGCACGGGAATTTTGTCAGAAGTATTTCTTCAGTGAATCAATCATCCTATACCCACTGGCGGATTTTGTCAGTATGGGGACACAGGCGCAAAATTGCTGTGAGGCCCCTCCCCCTACCCAATGTCGAAAATTCATCTTCGGCTTAGTATTACGATATAGATCGAATAGGCTTTGAGGCCCCCTAGATGCACGAGGCGAGCGCCTCTAATACCTGTGCGAAAAATCGCCACTGTATATACCAGTCCTCTGCTACGACCTTTCTCAAACCGATTCTCTATCTGTTTATGTCACATGTTTTTCACGTACAGATAGACATAACCATCTGTTAAAAGCACTGTATCGGGGAACATCGTTGTATACTGCTGATACTAATCCTATTGAGAGTCTGATATTATCTGCAGCTCAATTGTGTAGAGATTATTTCAATTATCATTGAAAATTTGTATTTCTTCCTAGAACCCAAAACTATTTCTAAGAAAATATTATTTCTTACTTCAGAGACTGCATTTATGCATTGGTTCCTTGAACCATTACAGTTTTGCTGATTTGCTATTAAGCATTATTCAATATGTGATCAAATCTAAATGCTTAAATTCCAGTGCTTTTGGTAAATCTTATACCAATTCTGAGGTGAATTTTAATAAATGCTATGAGACAAGAATCCACTATTATGTGTTACAAACCTTTGATATATCCGATATTAACAAGCTTAAGGACAGTTCTTCCAAAAATAATAGCAGTCTCAGGCATTGAATTATTTCCAAATTCCACCATCACATACTATATAATGTGTTTTATAGCAATATCTTGGATGTGTGTGCGTGTGCTGTAATTTGTAAAGTATAATTTTTTTTTATATAATTCAGATTTATCTACACGTTTTTATTTTCATTCTGAACGTGAATGGATAATTATAAAACTGTAAACAATATATTTATTTTCCAAGTAGTATGGTATACATTAAGGAGATATATAATTTATTTTTTAAAATTTTGTATAAAGAATAAAGTGTCATTTTTATGCTTATAAAATTCCCTTTATATTTAGTACGAAAAGGCCCAAAATTGTTTTTGAATAGCACAAAAGGGAACCTGACTAATTTGGAATATGTGGTAGATTTTCTTCCCTATTCTTTCGATTTTACCAAGTTTGTAAAAAACTATCTGTAGAAAATAATTCAACAATTTTGTACTTCGCACCAAGGCCCATTTTCGTAAAATTGATTGAAAAAATGTTGATTGCTTTTACCTTCTCGTATACGTAGTATACAAAGAGAAAGTATTGTAATCATTAATTGTAAATTCGAATTTTTATATATCTCCTCGTTTTACACTTCGTGTTTCTGAATACGGTAACTCCTAAACGCAACCCTAATTGTAGATAAGGGTCCAATTTTCGTTTAAATAGGCTGAAAAAACTCTAATGCCCTGTCTAAACTCTAATAAACCTTTCTTTTCGATAAAAAAGTTATAAATAAAGAATTAAATTTAATTTTGAAAATTTGGCCACGGGATGCTCTATGACCGGTACTATAGTATAAAAGTTTCAAATTTTGTTAATCTAGGTGAATTAATTTTCTGTTTATTATAATAAAAGAAAATATCTTTCGTGCTAAATAACGGTATATGTATACGTTATTTCTTCTAACATTTAGTCTAAACGTAAACTTTATTTTGAGAATTATTAGCTCGTGCTCTTAACAAGCATATAGTACAAGTTTCAGTAAAAAAGGTTTGTAGTATTAGTTAATTTAAAACATTATTCAGGGGATAAGAAGGTTATTTCTAATCCTTCATATGTATTAATTATTACAGGCGGTTTTATAGAATACAGATTATTATGCGACTATCCATATAATAAGTATTTATGTGCATACAAAACGGATTAATCCAGTTAAACATTGTTTATATTTGTGATCGTTTCTCAATTTTCTACCTTTTACGGAGTACTAAATCAAGAAGCAATATGAAAACTTTTATTGCGACATCAAAAATTAGTAAAAAATTATATATATATATATAATTATTTTTTACTAATTTTTGATGTCTTTTTTAATTATATTTAATTAATTTTTAATATATGTATATTAAAATTTGAATATATGTATATATATATATATATATATATATATATATATATAATGGCATTGTTTTTAATCCTTAAAATTTAGTAAATTAATTTTAAATTCATAGAATAATATGCTGACGAGTAAATAAAGTGAAGTCACGGATATAAAAAAACTACTAATATAAAATACAGCCAATAGCTAAAATACAAATATTAATAAACGGCAAAAAATTTAAATCACAAATATCTTAAAAATCATCAACTTTTATGCAGCTTCAATAATGTTCACTTTATTAGATATTCAAAACATGAAAAATAGGTATACGCGCCTAACCGGTGTGTATTTTTGTCATTTGGTGTTGTTGACACGAGCAATGTGCAGAAAATAGATCCCAACTGCCCATCTCGAAGACCTGAAGTGTTAATTTATCACACAACAGGTGGGCTCTCCGAAAGCAGTAAGGGCTAGTTTGAATAGGTTCCTAGCTGAATAGAACGGATTCTTGTGGTTAGTCCCTTCGAGGTGGTTGCTGATTGCCCATGGATCAGAGGGGGGGAAGAGACTGAATCCGCTGCGCTTTTGGAACATGTTCTGTTCGGAGGAGGGCGCACTTTTAAAACAGATAAGGGGTCTTCGAACAATCGCTTTTCGAATCGCTTTACAAGGGAGACCGAACCACTCAGAGGGTTAAATAGATTATGCAAAACAAGAACTGGTTGAGTCTTGGAAGTTTTTCATCAAGGGAATTCCAATCTAGCTACACAATAATTTACGCTACTTGAAAGTTTTTTCCTGCTTAGGAGTAGCAATTTTCAATTTCGATAAAAAGGAAAAGCCAAAGATAATCGGTATTAAATAATTTATTTTCCTTTGAAATTACTGGAATATAATGAATTCTACTTCATTCAGAATTTTTATTCTTTTGGTTTCTATCCAGGCCGCTATGACCATCAAGTAGTAAGGCCTCGGCTTTGAATTCGGAGCTTTCCAGGTTCGAAACCCGACTAAACTAAAGATTCGCTGTGTGCCTGTTGCGTTAATCGTTTATCGTATGTTAAATCAAATGTAGTAAGTTAAATAAATCATATGTAAGGATCATATGTAATCATGTGTTCGGAAGTGATGATTTGATAGTTTTTAATAAATAATTAGACCTAAAGCCACAAATTAACTTCTATCCTGTTTATTTGAAACTTATAAAGACTAATAGCAATGAATTAAATGCAGATTTTCTCAATTTAAAAATAAAAATTTCAAGTAGAAAAATTAATACTCTATATTTTTGATAAAAGAAATGCGTTTAATTTTAAAATTATTAGTTCGTTTTTGGGATTCTACTTTCAGCAAATCTATTTTCAAAAATTTAATAATAAGTTATATAAAAAGAAATAATAGATTAGTTGCAGAAAAAAATTAAGATTAGTAACATTGCACAATTTATTAATAGTGCTCTATTGTATGGTTTTCCTAAAAATAATTTATATGCTTGTATAGATAAGGAATATTTAAGTTATTTAGAATAGCTTTTTATTTTATCTAATCTATCTTTTATCGTCTATCATATTAATTAATGTATTTCTAGGCTTTTTTTTTATATTTATACATCTTCCTAAACATAGATGGCGCCAATGTTTTAAATAATATTATAATTCTTTAAAATGCTTTATTATTTTTAAATGTTACACTTTTATAGTTTTAAATTTGGATTTGTTAATTAATTTCTTGAATATTAACTTATATTTGGTTATTTAATTTATTTTGTTATTAGAGTTGTTTTAAAAATTAAAATCATTTTCTGGTTTTCTGTGGGGTCCTGCTTGATCATTTTTTCTGACTTAGGTAATGGTATGATAGGTAACATGGATTACTTAACAGATTTTTTTAATGATTCTTTCTTATAAAAATAAAAAATTCTTGATGTTGAATTCTTTGTTTATGTGCAATTAATTGGTATTGTGGAATATATTTTAATGTTTATTTTAAATACATGTTAGCTCTCTCTTTCTTATGGTGTTGCAATAATTCATGATTGTGTACCCTTCTTTCTTTCTTCTTATTTAGGGTTCATTACCCTTTCTGTTCTGTGAACAATTAGGTTTCATGGATGGTTTGCGCAACGAAATCAGTTTTAACATTACGAGCTAGTCCACAGTCTAGATAGCCACTTTAATTGTTGAAATTCCAAATCTTGAACTGCCTTTTGATCTAGAACTTTCGATTTAATTCAAAAACAACAAACAATTTAGTAATTCTTTGCAAAAACTTCAACTTTTAACTAAACTATAACCAATTTAAAACCAAATAAATTAAAAATACTAATAAATGCCAATAAGAAACTAGGAATATGTGAACATAGCATATGAACACTGTTACATTTAAGACTATAATTATAGAATATATATATAACTTTGAATCCTCTTCTATTTTTTGTAATAGATACTTACGATCTTATAAGTATTCGCTTATACACATTATGCTTATTAACAAACACCATCCATCTCAATTTTCTGAAATCTCAAAGAGGAATCTAATACTCAATTTTTCAATATTTCTGAAATTTTTAACACTTGATATAAGCATGAGACCACGTGCTTCTACCAGATGTGAAAAAATCACAAATATTCGGCATTAGTTGCAAAAAATTGAGTATTTCCTTCCTCTTTGAAATTTCCAAAAATTCAAATAGGTTGCTTGTTAAGCGAACGATATTTTAAATGCTATCTATTTGCGATATATGTTTCCAATGCGATCAACTGAAGTTATTCGACAGTCACTTGCCAAAGTATCTTCACACGTCATCTGACATATAATCTGTATGCTGTATTTGGATTTTTCTCTTACAACTTGCGCAATCAACATCAAAATTAAACTGACATAACACATTTGACGTGTATCTCACGAGCATTGATGAATTCTACACGTCTGTGAGTAGGTTGACACGTGCGTTTACGGAGATTAAATGAAGCATTAATTTAAACAAAACAAATGAAAGATTGCCTGCATTTAAGTACCGTTAGGCTGAATTTTAGAGAATTCTCGTGGGCAGTGTTTACAAAGAGCAGTCTCAATGCTTTAATATAACGGTGACTCATGATTGAGTACTCCATTCTCAAAACTCAGTCTAATATTGGATGTTTCACGGAATATCGTTTGTCATCTCCTTTTCCTTTACATCTAGAAATCGAACCTAGGAAATAAACAACTTGAAATTAATTGCTAGATAAATTGAATATACCCGTTTAAACAAATTTGTCAAATCAGTAACTTCAATCTGAAAAATTATTCATTGCAAATATAAGGAATGCATTTTATTAATTTTCAGTTTGTTACTAAATACCACTGGAATGTTAAGAATTGGAAAATGCTTTAATTTTGTGAGGGTTCTTCAATAAAGATGTTTCTACGATAATTAATCTCCCATTACTAAACAATGACAGGAATGCTGTACATCTGAATAAATGAATCAAATGCTATATATTACTATCAAACATTCGTGAAATTAATTATCTTTACTGTCGCATATTTCAAGGGGGGACATATTTGCAGAGTCTCGATTTCCGGATTGGAAAATCCTAGACTGGTGACCCGATTTGAACAAGAGTAGGCAAAATGTAAGGGCACTGATAAATGAAACTTCGTCCATCCGAAATATAAGCGGTAAACTGAGGAACCGGAAGGCCACGCATAATATACGATCGCGAGGACCACACAAAATAGACTAAATTTCGAACCTTTCATGCCTTGATCCTCACACTAGGGGGATATTTTTCGACATCGGCAATGGGGCCGTTAAATAGCCACCGAACCATTATTATGCCGCAAAAGGGAGCTGAGAACCTGATTAATTATACAGCAGCTTCTCATCCTCGTCAGGTGTCTCCTTGGAGGAATCTGTTATTTGATAAATCTTTCAAATTCAAGTGTTGCCAAAGTGGTACAGTGTACATTCTTGGAGGTTGGGAAGGGGGTATTTTAACCTTTGCCCTCGCAGACTCTTCACAGTTTCAGAAAATGGTCTGTTCCAAAGTAACTTCAAAACAAGAAATTTATAGTGGACAATAATAAGTGGAAAACCAATCACCTTTAGAGGTAACGATAGTGAAAGAAAGTAACTTTTTGGTAAGTCAAGTTTCTTATTGAACTTTGCTTGCTAAATAAGAAAAGTCTGATTAAAATGCAACATTGATCTCGGTCTTAAAGGGAAAAACCGTATATTGAATTCTTTACAAAAATAAAGAATAATATCAATATTAATGTATTTTATTGGTAAATGCTGGCGAAGTTTCTTCACTGCTCCTAGTTCTCTAAATCTGGAAAATTCGGCAATATGCCCTATTAATGGCTTTTCATATAGCAATCTTCAGATAGGATTTATCTCAGTGCTCCTTGTTTAATATTTGCCTGTAAGAAAAACTAAAAAGTAAGGTAAAAAAAAAGTGCTTTAGAAATGTGTTACTGCATATTGCTATAAATAGGTAATAGTGATTCAAGCAAGTTAAACATAATTTCTTATTGTTTAGCTTCCTAACCATTTTTTCCTTAATAATACAGATCTCATTCCAAGTAATATACACTATGACTCATCCGAAGAGTTACTTCTCGCACGTATTTGAACTTTCGTCCAGAATTTTTTTTCTACTCTTAAGATTGTAGAAGCACAACATTCATCATATATTCGGTGACGAAACAGTTTCACATTTAAGTTATGATATTTATCTGAGAAATAATAAATGAAATTGAAATATATTTTAATACAATAACGGAAAAATTCTTCATTCCTTAGGCTAGAAAAGTAAGTGAATTTCGGTATTAAATTCAGGAAAAAAAGATTATTAATTTATGACCGAAAGTACTCTCCACTCAAGGCAAAGTAAAAGTCTCCTATTTATCTAATGCAGCATTTTTTAAATATTTAATAAAATTATATGAGAGCCCAAAGCTGTTATCTGCTATTAGTGATAAAGTTTCGTGTAACAAACCCCAAAAGTATGTGTTTTCCGTATGTTAGGTGTAGCATGGCCAAATGTGGTCTCTAACCGTGAAACTGCACCTATCAAACAACCAAAGTAAGTAAATTATGAAAACATTATCATTCATAGGAAAACCTATTACGATTTACAAAATGAAATGTTTCAACTTAATTACAGAAAACACAGAAGGAAAAAAGGCTAAAAATTTAATTTTCAGATTTTGGTTCAAAATTATAAGATGTTTCAAAATTAGGAATTGATTGATAATACGAGAGTGCATGTTCCTTATACTTCTACTAAATAGTAATACGGAAGCAATAAATATTCAAAATGATGCAAAGATCAATGAAATTTAAATTCATTTTAAAGTTTGAATTTTCAGAATAGCCACGAATACTTCATTTAAACATATTTAATGAGATGTATTATTTTTTCGCTAAGTTAAATACGAAGTTGCATATGGAGGGAAAGGCATATGTTTCCATATCCTTTCTTGGCTTACGACAATATTAGACTAATTTATTTATTAATATTTGGAAGCTTTAAGGTTTTCTTTTATGAAATCGCTTGATTCAAAAGATAAAACCAAAAATGTCATTCGCAGAACTGCTTAGGATTCGATTTCAGAAAAAAAAATATCTACTAAATTTTCAGCATATCATCCATTTTCTTACTTTATTGTGTTTCTTACTTTTAAAAATATATTTTATTGGCAAAGAAGACCGGACATAAAATAAACTTTATTCAGAAGGTATTTTCATGTAAATGAATCATATCTACCTATCCCTTGCTTTCTTTTTCCTGAGCCAGAGGAAGTGTGGCATTTGTAAGCTTTATTGGAATATTTCATTAATTATGCTGCTTTGTAATGAGTAACAAACTGTCTGAATGCTACTTAAAACGAGAAAAAAGAGAGAAAAATCGGAAACAGTTCCAAAAGTGAATGTGAATCGCAAAAGTGTAGTTTTGAAAGCGCATTAAGAAAGTTTAATCCTAAGAAATCATGTCACCTTCCTTCATTGGTACTCATTATTGTTTTTAATCAACTGCCTGAATACAAGGACGAAAATCTAATGAATCAAAATTCAAACTAAATATCGGAACCTGTTGAAGATTCTTTCTCTCTTTCAAAATGTTCTTTTTTGCATTCATTTCTTACCTCACTGTTGAATCTTTCTAACGAAAAAATTAGAATGTCTTCTCTATGTATTGATTTCAATACAGCATACCTGAAAAATTATTAAGGATTTGAAATGTTCTTCACGTTTGATAGGATCTCCATACAAATTATTCTTATAATGATAGGAACGCTTCTTTGTTGAAAAAAAGACTCTTGAGATACTCTAAGAATTCTCCAACGTAATTAGCACACAAAAATGTAACTGAAAGTAACTCTCATTTTTAATGCTATTTCAACAGTTCTGTTCCAGGATACTGATTTACATTTTGACTTTGGGCAATTACGAAGAGTATAACTTTGTACAAAATTAGTTTGTTATAAGGACATATATTGACTTTGATATAATCGCGAGGCATTTTATACCTGGAAAGAGAATAACTGGTCATCTAAATCCACTTTTTATGATCTGAATTTATAAGTTTTATAAGCACTTTACATCTTCTTTTCCTGAGCAGATTAATACTCCGTTTATTAAAAGCGAGCGGAAAGCATCAGGCTTTATTGGAATAACTTAAGACGTTTTATAAGGATCGGATGCAGCTTGAGATGACAGCTTGTTAAGAGTGAAATTTAAGAAAGTGTAACATAAAGGTGAAAGCTTTACTTTCATAAATGCAGATAAAAGAAACAAAATCTGAAAAGAAACGAAATTTTATGATAGGTATTGTAAGAAATTATTCTAACGCATAACATATAATAATTTCATGTAGTCATCAATGCTTTTTACTTTTGTTGATTCAGTTTAATAATTTATTTCCCGAAGGTACTTAAAAGTAATATTTTAATCATACTTATATCTTCGTAATTTGACCGTTATTTCTGACAGTATTCACATGAACACGAGAAATGTAGTTCCGGTAGCTAGCAGTAGATGGAAGATGTCGACAAAAATGATTTTTTTAAAATTATTAATCAAATTAATTCAGTTATTTTTATTTAATTAAAAAAATTTTATCATCTTTCCTGTGTTTATTCTGCATTAAAACGTATCTAATGATGCCAAAATAAAATTGAAAAGTTACTGCCAATTTAATTGGGTAAATAAAGGGTTGAAAAGGGTTATTCAATTAAATTGAAATTTTCTAATTAATCGTTATGGGATTTTGATTCATTAATGATAATTTTTATTTCATATGACTAACAACTTACTTGTGGGTGATTAAGTTTATTTATTTTGCATTCCTTTATATTTCCAAAATTGCTTTACTTGGAATTTCACACCATTATTTGCACAATATGTATTGCGTATTTACGTACAAACAGAAAAGGGCATTTTGCAATATCGTTACATATTATACAACGTGTTATTTTTATGATATTTATTAGAATGTTTATTCTTTAGCTGCGACCATAATTATGTTTGGTACAAATTAGCAAAATACAGGGTGTCGGAGAATTGTGGATACATTTCAAAAATTAATTTAAAAATTCTAATATGTTACAATTACGGTTTTTTTAATGAGAGATCAAATTAAAAAGTATTTTTCCGATAGGTAACGCGGCGTTAGGGCTTTCTAAATTTGCTATAGCAAGAGAATTCCATACGCAATGGCAGAAACCGATGCGCTTTTCTTGTTTCCTTTTTTGGTTTATGTTGAATATCTTGAATAATATTCAGTTTCCACCCTACATGTGAATTAACAAAGTAAATAGAGTAAAGTTTCCTACAAATGCATGCTTTTATTTTTCTGTTA
>BGPR01000625.1:396594-437239 GCA_013235015.1 Araneus ventricosus
TAATCTTAGTTCACAGCAGAAGTGATCTCCTTTGAAAGACATGCAAAAGGAAGACATGATAATTTTTATCACTCAAATAGTATTGACTAGTATAGTATTCTAGTAGCGACTCATATCATCAGTTAAAAAGTTAGAATTTGCTGTTCTTTCACTCTTTGGCTCTACATATTCATGTGAACAATCTTTTTCAAGCATAACTCTTATGAAAAGTAAATTGAAAAATCGTCTTTTTGACGAGAACCTGGAATTATTCTTGAAATTAAAAACAACGACATACAAATATATATTATCAAAACTTTTCAAAGCAATGCAAAGTCATTGTTCACATTGAATACCCGTTTTGACATATTTTTATTTTAATGTAAAAAATGATTTCTTGTCAATAAATAAGATTATTATTTTATTATCTGTTTTTATCAGTAGTTAGTTTAAACCGACTCCTAAAAACAAGGTTCTTCAAAAGAAATTTGGCGCTCAAAAGAAATCTTAATCTTTGTACTGCTTGCGTTTGGCTCTGCTGACGAATGAGTTTGCCGACCACTGATCTAGACCATCGTAACGACACGTTAACTATCTGAAAAAAAACATTTTACATTACTCTTTCAATTAAAAAAACCGTATTTGTAACATTTTTAAGGGGTTTTTATTAATTTTTGGAATGTGTCTCGCAATTCTCGGACTCCCTGTGTAAATCAACTCTCCTGAGCTATTAATTAGCAGGAAATATGCTGGCTAACATAACCTTTGTTATAACATTTCTGATGCTCTTTTAAATACTTTTTTTTATCGTAGTCATATTCTACTAGCAACTTTCCGATTAAAGCAAGGTGATGAATGAAAAGATTCTCTACTTTTTATATTAGACATGCCTTCTCAAACTACATTGAAATCTTGTGAATATATTATTTAAAAAAATTTTTACAACCACTTTTGTATATTTTTTAGAAAGGAATAATACTGGCTTTATGTAGAAGGAATCCCTTGTCCTGGAAATTTCAAAGCAAATGCCTGCATTCTCTTTCCAAGAAAGTGGCATAAAATTTCTTTTCTGACAGTCATATATATGATAATTATTTGCAGTGCAAAGTATTATTTTAAAGATGTTTTTTTGTATAACTTTGTCGACAGTCAAGTATTTCATTCCAGTATATAGTCAAATTTTTTCAAACATGTTTCTTTAAAATAGACATTAACTATCTCACTTGAAATTAGTAATATTACTAATATAATGCGATTTTGTCATGAAAGATTATAAGAGTCATTGTTGCTTACGAGTTTCAGAACGTAAATTTATTTTAATAGTCAATTGTTAAATTATCTTTATTAACTATTTAATACCGAGTCCACTTTTTTCTTCTAGCTCCTTTAAAACCGGGCTATTTTCGGAGGTTAAAACATGGACTCTCCCAACCTGGGTGGTCATTTACCCCACCACTCCACCCCTGCTTTAACCTTCCCTTAAGGCGCAAGGGAATGAGATGCTGTGGGCAAGGATAATTGGAGCTCCTAACACGCTTATCTCCTAAGCGATCTCAGAAACTCACTTCCTCTCAAAAGAAGCCAACCGCCTCAGACCGGCCTTCGTCGTCGTTAAGAGAAAATTTCTAGACCGCCCCGGACCGTCTCATTCGGTATGAGAGGGTTAAAATATTGACAGTGAATACAATGTATAATTTTTAATTTCCATGTTTAAAAAAAGTATTGAAAAAATGAAAAAAATTAATTGTAAACTTGAATCATAAACCTGATTGTTAAAATAAAAAAAATTAAAGCATATGTATTGAATTTTGTTAACTTCTGATGCAGTTTTATTTAATTTTTAAGTGTGAGTGGAATCGAGAATAATAATAGGCCCAAGGCACAAGTTCACTGAAGATCTTCCAAGCACATGAACAAGCTGCTCATCTAAATATGACCATGAAGCTGTTCTGTTTAAATTCAGACAAAAATGAATACCAATGGAAGAAATGCCCTCTCTTAATTTAATTATAAAATAAGTGTTTAAATGAACTCGGATATTTATCAAGTAATTTGCATCAAGTTATGGTATAGAAAACTATTCATGAATCCTCAACCCACTTAGCTTAATATTTTTAATACTCACTGAAAAATTTAGTCATTGAAACCTCAATCATTATGTTACGAAGAAGAAGTTTGATCTTCAGAAGCAGAGCACAAAATCACCCCTGAAATTATTAAAAGACATTTTTACTTTTTAACGAAACTTTAAAATCTAATTGAATAAATGTTAAAAATTGACGATGCTGGTATGTTCTCAAATATTTTCTTGCGTGTAAAAATGCAGTATAGAATTAAATTATCTTCATATTATGAGTTGATGGATTAGCTAGTACATAATTAAGAAAAGAAGATAATGGAATACAGTTTTACGGCATTTTTATTAAGAAAGGAAAAGTTTGATGCACTCCTAATTAATTTATGATAAACATTCTGTTGCTTCATCAAAACAAGGAATGTAGGAATTAATATGAATTTATATTGCTCTTAATTCTTTCATTCATTTTCTCCTTAAACCCTCAATGATTAAAATTTGCATCACAAAACACTTTGCCATTTTATACTAATTTCGGATTTTTTAAAAAAAATTTTTTAATTTTTTTAAAAATTTATCTACTTAAGGCATTTTTTGTAAATTAATTTTAAATAAATTATTTATGTTATTTTTATTTGCAATACCCGAACGCATTCATATCTGTTTTCAAAACATCTTTTTAAATGTTAAAAAATCAATGCTGAGTTTAATTATGGAACCATTTCCTTTGAATTAGTCAGATTTGTTTGCGTAGAAGATCTTCAAAATACCTGATATATTCCATACTAGTTAAGTAAATATTTTCACTAATCATACTTACATCAATTTTTATCTGTAATTTTTTCCAGTTAAATTAATTTTAAAAGAATGAATTGGTTAGAACGCAATATTGATATTGGGAAATTATAGATATGCTTTTTTCTTCAGTGAAATATTCCTGAGGAAAATCTACGATTGCTAAATTTAAAATTGTATAATAATTAAATGAAAGGGAGTAGAGAAATGAAGAAGTGTTTTGAATAAATTAGCATTTGAGGAAGGTTAACTAGTTGGTTAGATAAAAGAAATTAAAGTAAAATGCTTGATAAAATATGATAATTACAAATATATTTTATGATAGTATAATATGTAATGAATGTGCAGCAAATTTTTAAGAAACTCGGAATTGGATATTTATTTAAAATTTGGTTGAAAGACTTTTAGAAAACTATGCTGATAAGGAGTAGCAAATAAACTGATATTTAGAAAATTTCTAAATCACATTTTAAAAGAAATTCCGCGACTAATTGAATCGCTTTTTTTCCTGAGTAGTTAAACAAATCAATTTTCTCAATCATCTTTGTGATACACTATTTCAGTGTGAAGATTTTACATTTCATTTTATAGTTGGTTATCGATTGTTTTATTCCAAATTTTTTTGTGCTGTAAGATATTACAACATAAAAATACAGGATCATTTACAAATCTGTTAGCTTTCATAAACCTTCAATAATAATTTCATCAGATTTAGTTCTTAATTTAACATCGTTATCTTCATTACTCGGACTTTTATTGTATTTTATTAGTTTGATTTTGTCTTGAAACTTTATATTTTTAAGGGATATTAAATGCAAGCTGACTCCAGTCAACAAAGGAAAAATAGTAACAGAAAATGGTGTAGTTCTGAAATTTGGCTCAGTTGTTGGTGATAGTGTCCCAAACGACAAACTAAAAGTCCCCGCCGGTAGGGGGTGCGGGGGGTACAGATGGGTTTAAAGGGGAGCGTTTTCAGTTATTCTTATATATCTCGAAAAGTATAGGTTCTATAAAAAAATACTTAGTTACAAAGAAACTCTTAAATAACTAATAAAAACTCTTAATTACAAATTAAGCTACATTAACTTTCTTACAAAAATAGCCATAAATATTTAGTAGTATCAAGAGTTTAGAACATAAATGGGGATTTAAAAGTTAATATTTCTAAAATTCCTAATTGTAGGGGTAAAATCAATTAAAGGTACTGATGCAACAACCCTCAAAAAACCTAATGCCTATATAAGAATTATACAAGGGTAGTATTGTATGCGCCGAAAGTAGTGGTGGTGTCAGGGAGGGGGGGGGGCCAAATCTATTTAATGAACAATCGTACTCCCTGCCTCCCCTCACATCCGTTTTCTTCCACAAGATCCCTTCGACTCAATCTTGTGGTTCTGTTAACACTTCAAATGAGTGTATTTAGATAGTATAATCTACATCTACACATCTGTGCTGAGCTTAACTTAAAAGCTTGTAGCCAGTCGGTCACAGTTCAGCAAGAACATTTTCTTGCCAACTGAAGGAATAAGACCAGGCTTATTCAATTACTAACACAGAAAATGCCAGCTAAAGGAATTGAAACGAGAGTCGCTACAGGAGATGCTGATGCTTATATTGTGAGATGTGGGTTAGAGAAAGCAACTTCTCATCCCATTGTTGCTGTAACAGGGCAGTACGTAGACCTAGTCATGTTACTGATTACTTTGGCACCAACAGAAAGTAACATTTATTTTATGAAGCCTGTCAAGAGGAAAGGTCGAAGCTAAATAATTTTCTACAAGAAAGCTCCAAAAAGAACTTTCTTTCCCCCAAACCCTCCTCCTTCTCTATGCATTCAGTGGGTGCGACATAACGTCAGCTATTTATAGGAAAAGGAGAGCACTATAATTAAATTGTAGAAAAATCAATTTATCCAGATGAAACACTTTGCAGACATCTTTTATAACCCACATCAACACCAGATACTATCTCACAAGCCGGTTGGAAGATGTTCCTAGCCATATACAATTTACCTGCTAATGGACATAATTTGAATAGCTATACATATGCAGCATTCCTCAAATCGTGAACCAAGATCAAAGCTGATCTCTCCTCAACTCCTCCAACCAAAAGAGCGGAGTTAATAACACTCGTATATCCATGTGTGTCTGTTTGTAGCACCTCTGCCTTGGTAACTATACTAATGGTGCCCCTCTAGAAGAAGAGGAGGAGTTCGAACTTGATGAAATAATAGAAAAATATTATGGAATTTTATTACGAACAAGTATAAAAACGGGTTACGCATATTTTATCTAGGTATATATATATATATATATATATATATATATATATATATATATATATATATATATATATATATATATATATATTATGTTATTGATACATTGTAATAGATTGCCACCATTTTGAAGTAAAAACTTTCTTTCTTAAAAATAAAACTAACATTATAAATCACATATTGTAATTATGTACTTTTTCATGCCGCTGTATATATAACTATTCATCCTAAGAAAAATATGTAGGATTATTTTTGTACGAAATTTAATGTAACTTAATTTTGTAAATAAGAGTCTTTAGCTAAAACCCACAGTTTTCGAGATATTTAAGAAAAACTGAGAAATACCCCTTTGAACCTCCCTGCCTTCCACCGACAAGGACTTTTAGTATATAGTTTAGGGCAGTCTTCTTAACAACTATGACAAATTTGGAAACTACGTGATTGTTTAAAATGTACAATTCGTTGAATCGTTGAAGAGTGGAATGAAAATTGTGAAGGAGAACGGATGTGAGGGGAGGAAGGGAATACGACTGTTCATCAAATATGTTTGTCAGCCCCCCCCCACACACACACCCGCTCCGATACATACAATACTACATTTGTATAATTATTATATATGCATGAGGGTTTCTAAAGGTTGTTTATTCACCACTTTTATTTGCTTTTAATTTCATAATAAGGAATTTTAGAATTATTCACTTTTAAATCTCCTGTATCCTTTAAACTGTTGATGCTAAAAGAATTGGATATTTTTGTAGGAAATGTCGTGTTGTTTAAATTTGTATTTGATTGTTTTTCGCTAGAACTCATAGTTTTCGTGATATTTAAGAAAAACTGAAAACGCCCCCTTTACATCCCCGTACCGGCCGCGCACCCCCACAGGCGGGGACATTTAGTTTGTCGTTTGGGACACTATCCCCAACAACTGTGCCAAATTTCAAAACTACACCATTTTTTTTGCTAATCGTCAGTTTTTGGCCTTCGTTGACTGAATTAATAAACTGAGTAAAATTCTAGTCATGACATTTACAACAGGCAGTTAGCGAGGAACAGCATAATTGTTTTTCCACTTGCTTTATATTACTTCCATTTTCAAGTGATATGCAGATTTGATTAAGTTGCTATATGGTCTTTTTAAAAGTGGATCAGTTGCTCTGAAATTGGGGAATCTGATTTACTTTAGGGACAAATTTCATAAATATGAATGTAAACTTTAATGGATCATTATCCAATATCATCCTTTTCTGAATATATTGGAACATTAAGCTCCGTCGCTCTCTCAAAATTCTACGTTTATTAGGCTCGTTTTAAACAAGTTCTAGAATGGTACTTTTGATGGAATTATTTGGGTTTTCGTGCTGACCTATTTAAATGGTCACAGAATATGTTCTTACCCTGAGTTTTCATTCTTATTTTAACTGGAATTTTAAGAGAAGCTCTCAGAAATTAGTTATAATATAATTTAAGGAAAAAATAAAAAAATGATTTAATTAATCTTTTGCAACGCACTACCCTTTAAAGTTTAAACTCGAACAAAAGTTATTAACGATTAAACTCACCATTTTGATTCTGTGGGTGCACCATCAGCTGGACCACTGCTTCACTAGAGCTCTAAAAAGTGCGACTAAGCGAGCTTTGCAGTGGAGCTCAAAAATGAGTAAATTTTTTTGCATATCAAAGAAAAAGCACTACTTTATACCTGTATAGCAAATTTAGCATGATCCGGGGTTATTTGTTATACATGATGAGTAAATGATATAAAAAAAACATCTACACAATTGTATAAAATTAATGGTAGCGAAACTCAAAATCGAGAGCATAAAATTCATGCATCTCTAAATAAAGATGACCAGAGCTACTGATAATAAAACTATGAAAATCAAGAGACCCTAACTAAGGGTCAGTCATTTCCAAAAATTCTAACCCTCCCTCACAATATTCCTTGAATTGATTTCATTTTCCCCGAAAAAAGAGAAAAACAAGAAACGAAGACGCAGATGTTCTCTTTCCGTCATAGCGTCCTGACACTTGACATGATCGGCGCAGTGTGCCAGCTGATGGCACACCTAATATTATTCGACGATTATACGTATACTTTCTAATTTAAAAAAATATAGAATAAACAGTTTAAGTTGCAGCCAACAAAATAATAGACATTTTTTCCATCTTTTTTTTCACCAGAAAAAAAATTAGACAAAATTCCTTGAAAAATTCGGCTTTTAAATACCGTGCCATTGCTGAAAATTGTCGATTTGCTTGATTCATGCTGCCATCTATTATTAAAAAAAGAAAGTTAAAAGTGAATCCTAAACCTATTTTTTCAATTTATAATTGAATTTAACGGTTTCAGAAGAGACTGAAGTTAGGTGTGTCATATATTGGACCACTGCGCCGCGAAGGGTTAAGTTACAATATTATTGCATCACGTGAATAAGTTCAATTGTAATATTTTGTTTCTTGAATCAAATTTTTCTTCTGATAATTGCAAAAGTTTTTTCGACTTAGCGAATTCCTTTAGACGCTTCAAAAATTATATTTCTGTAAATTAATCTTCATCATGATTTCTTAAATTTTATCTTTGCATGTAAATCAAATATCAAATAATATTGTTTTTCTAATTAGCAAATCATTGACAATGAGCACGAGTTGGGGGTTCATGACGGCCCATTCATTAAAGTCATCACTTCTTTTTTCATAACTAATTAGGAAGTACTCAGGTAACAACATCAAAGATAACCTTTAAACTCAAATGTCAGAATACTGTTGGCTTCTCGATTGACATTCATAAGACTTCTTTTCAGACTAAACAAACATTTATTAGAACTTCAAAACACAACTATTACACTTCGTAACTGCGTACAACGTAACATCGTTCATCCGTATCCGTATTCGTACTCGTCTCTCTATAGACTATTTCTAAAAATCAAATTCAAAGTAGCACACATCTTACTGTTGCCACTTACCTGATATCATACACTGATATCCCTTTGAGGGGCGGTGGGACACCGTCTGTCCCACCTTCTTTAAGATTTTTTTTCATAAACTTGTATAAGGTATTTTATTACAAAAATTGTTTTATTGGATATTTCAAGACCTCTTACTTTAAAAAAAAATTGCAGTACCATTGAGAATTTAATCAAATTTATTGAAAATAATTTTTAAAATCATGCCCTTTATTGGCAATGATTTTCTTTAAATTTCTAGAGAAAGAAAATGAACTTCGAAACAAATATTAGATGCCAAAGAAATCTTCAATGCTCAATAAATATATTCCAAACATTATCTGTATTTCAAAAGTAATTTTTTTTATCAATTATTATAGATAAGAAAGGTGGGACAATTTTGTCCCACCGCGCATCTAAGGTTGTCAGCCTGTAGATGGCAGCACAAAAATTCGCGACTCAATCCTCTTTCTTCCTTTCTTGAATGATAAACTTGGATTTATAAACGGCATAATTATAATCACTCTATCAAATTTAATACTTACACAGAAAATAAATTTATATATTTCAGAAGATAGTTAAATAATATTAAACCAAAAAAAGTCTGTAAACGCAAACAAGCATTTAAAAAAAAAAAAATGGCATATCTAAATTTATTTTGAGTGGAATTTTTGAAAACAAGAAGCGATCTTTTGAGGAATTTTTTTATAAACGGATAAAAATATACTTTTCTAAAAAGAACGAAAAGTAGAGAGAATATTCAAGTCTTTCTGTATCTCTCAAAATTGAAGGTCCAATAACCGCAACGAAAAGGAAGTAGTTCCGTTGAAGCTGCCCACCCCACTCCCTACTTGTTTACATTCTTGACTGCTTTTGAGAAAAAGGCGATTTCCCTAAGGGATAGTCTATTGTGAATAGCTGTTATCAACAATACTCAAAGCAAATGTGTTTGAACCTGTCAGCTTCCAGCAACGCTTTCCTTCGCGCGATAATTTACAATCGATGGGCTTCTTACAGCGGTGGTTTCATTACAGTTTGTGTCCAGTTTCGGGCATTAGTGCCTCATTTCCTTGACTGAAATGTGTGATTAAATCTACTGATAACGCATTTCTGTTGCTTCCCAAACAATAAACCGTGGATAAGAGTAACATTTTGCATACAGAATATGGGTGGTCTTCTTTCTTCTTTAGATTTCAAAGAGAGCGACATCTATAAAAATACAATTGAAGAACTCTCCCCATTTGGGTACAGAATGTGGGAAACGGTTTCCACTTCAACCACAGTATACAGCTTCTACAGCTGTTCAAAGGAAATGTGCTAAATAACCAAATTTATGCTCGAAGTGCAACTGATAAAGAACGAACGACAGCGCGAGTCACCGAGGGAGTTGGGGGATACTCAAGTCCCTTCAGGGGCGGTGGGACATACGTCGTCCCACCCTCTCGTCGAAAACCTAAACGCAGAAAAATATTTTTATTCGGAAAATATTTTATTTTTAGACGATAGATCTTCAAACATATATTTTTTTTTAAGAAAAAAAATTTTTTTAAGGTGTTGCCCCTCAAGGGGATATACAATAATTATGTTGCAGTCATGCTTTTGTCAGGCATAATATTAAATACGCTTACAATACTTAATGAAAGGAAAGAGAAATGCAAGGCATTTGGCAGATATGAAATGGATCCGTCTGTGGCTCACAAGAATTGATTGCATAAGTTACTGATTTCCAAATGAACTGGAAGTAGTTTAATAATGTTTGCCTATAATGGAACTTATGCCTTTTATAGTTGATTTGTATCGAGATAATTCAAACTGTTCTTGAATGATAGGATGAACAGAAAAATGATAAGGAGAAATTAAATCTAGTTAAGAAAGCTAAAGATAATAAACCATTTACCATCTGCACGTAATGAAACTTATCTGTTTGAGAACCAAGTTTCATCTTTAGAAATTCCCCGTATTAATGGATAGCGATACATCCTCAATTCACACCATCTGAAATGATAAGCTAAATATCGCCGTTCACCCAACGATAAACAGGTGCAAGCCGGCTTTAAATAAACTGTAACGGAGTAATTCTGTTCACAAACTAGGTCTTCATTCATCACGGTGCATTCTGATCGTTCAGGGAAAACTTTTGTGTAATTTTTATATAGTTTCTTGGTTACCTTTAAAAGTAACGCTAAAGGAGGTCCTAAGAAAATGAGTATTAAAGTGTCTCGGAATATTCAGGAATATAACAACAAAAAATTATAAAGGAAATAAAAGAGGAAAAAGAAAACAGCGAAATCAAGGATATAGACCGTGGAGAATATTTTCTATAAGATTTTTCTATGAAGAGAACGGTAGTGTGATTGAATGACATGCATTCATTCAGATGACCGTGCTTTGGATTTGAAAGAAGCATTTTTCCTTAGTACATCACTTTCTACAGGATGATAAAATAAATAGGAACACGTGGAGGATTTCCGAATACGTTTTTATAGAAGCATATTGCTTCAAGTTATGTGGTATAAATCTGTTTCGTTTTCTGACGTCAAGGAAGAACATGTCTTCCTTTCATAACAGCAATGTTGAATTTATGAATATTATTTGCTGAACGCTAGGAAAACTCGTGGAGTTAAAGCAAAATGCTTTTTGGCTATTCAATGTAGAAGCATCCGCCTATGTCAGTTATCAATATTAAACGTATTCAATATTTCTGGTTCATACAGACGGAAATCAAGTTTGGAACTTCTCTTCGCGTTTCAGTGGAATGAATACTTTGTATTTATACCACTGAATACAAATATTGAACAAAATAATATGAATATATTTTACATTTAAAAATTGATGTATGTGTAGCGCCATGTATGCATATGCCGCTTGCGTTACAAAATTGACTCTCTTATGTCCTTGTACTATTAAACAGCATAAAAATTAGTCATATTTATACAGAATATTTATTTACAATTTATCATTCATGTTTATGTATCTATTTTCCTAAGTGTTGCAGTCAGATATCAGGTAAATATTATATACATTTTAATATTATTTCGTTCTATATAAAAATTAAATTCATTCTTTCATTTTTATTCCATGCAAGATGCCGTGGATATAATCACGGATAATTTTAAAATATACGTGGAAATTAGAAAATAAAGCATAATTATCATTGCAGCTGATATAATTAAATGTAACATTTTTTAAAACCTTATTAGGAAGCAAATATCCTTTTCCTCGGACCGACTTTACTGACTATTGTTACTTCTTTTTACTTATCTTTAGAATGTGAAAACAGCTTGAAAGCAATTTTGAAAAAAAAAAAGACTCATGTGGTTTTTGAAATCAATGATTCAATTGAATTAGATACGTAGTAAGTAAAATGTAAAGTAGGCAAAGTAATATGGTGTATGAAACCATTTTTAAGAGAAAGCGTTAGATGGTTACAGATAGAGAACAAGTGTTTAGAAGTGGATATCATCAATTAATTATTTTAGCCAAAGACAAATAGCCCTTACCCTGTTTTAAAGCAATTAGAAAAATATGCTATTATATCCTAAGAAAGGAAATTTGTTTGGCAAAAGTGTATTATAATAATTTTATAGAAATGGCTTAATGATAGGATAAGGGGATATTATTTTCTTGCTGTTGTCCAAAACTTACCTAGATTGTACCACAATCAGTTTCCCTAAATTGATGGCGATTTAAATCAATGTTTTGGTTGGTTGGTTGATTTCAGTTTAATGGCGCAAGAGCCAAATACGACAATCAATGGGAGCATTTTTTGAACTTCAGGAATACCTCTGGAAGCAATTATGACCACAAATAGCTCTCATAAATTGGAAGTGGAATAAGTCAAAGCGAAAAAAACCCAAAAAAGGAGCATTAAAGCCATCGAATGTTGGATTCTAAAAGATAAAAAGTTAAGGACAAGCGTTATTTGTGAGTAAACAAAGGGAGATGAAGAAATGATACAGTGCATGAAATGTCATACTTGAGTTCATTCATTGTGTTCTGGTATGAATTTAAGAATATTAACTAACTACTAACTATTATTATTATTAGTATTAAAAATATTTAAAATATTTTTGCTTTAATTGTGCTTAAAGATATCAGTGATCCAAAACCTAGGAAGCCAATTTCCTTGATTGGATCGATGACATATTTCCTCGAAAATGCATTTTTCAGTCGTTTATTAATGGAATTCAAATTAAAATATTATTTAACACTTACCGTCCCCCCCCCCTATTTTTTCAATATCCCCCTTTTTTCATTATTCCTTTTTTCATCATTATCCCTTTAAAATTCATCGTTTGAGTAATCTACATCGCTTTAATCTTTGATCAATCGGTATCTTAATCTTTATCGTAACTTTTCCCAACCTTAGAACTTTGGCGCTAAAGAAAGTAATTTGATATTTCGTAAACATAAAGCCCGCGACGAGATCAGTTCTTTGTCCTTTCTCCCGTTAGTTGCATCACTCAGTGTTGGGTACGTAGAATAATTTGTAATATTTGGTTTTTCATTCGAATTCTTGGTCTGTCATAACGCTCGGGGTGAACGCAGTGTTCTTAGCTGTATTAGCTAAAACTGTTCGCCGAAAGCGCTATGATTTTTCTAATGTTAGCTTTTCGTAAAGATTTCACTTTCCCTGATGAATCATCTAAACGCTTTTCGGATAAACTACATTCTTGTCTGTCCATTTAATTTTTACATTCATATTTTTCATTAATTGGTTTTCATAACATCCTTATACATATATATATGTACAGGGTTCCCATTTATATCCGTTACACACACACACACACACATCCCCCTTAACTTCTAAACTGTGACAGCTTAGGGCATAAAGTTGGTATTCAGGTATAGTGAAAAGGCTATGCGCTACTCGATGACACAACTTCCAACTCCATCTATCGGCAAATGTTGGAATTAGTGGTCCTATCTCGTAAACGGTGAAAGATACGAGAAAAAAGTCAATTAGAAAGTTGTAGAGCACTCTCGATCTAATACAAAAAGATACCTTGCGCACATTAATATTCAAAACAGAATGTAAAAAATGAACATTTGTTTGACTGTGATTTTCAAAACTTTAGGGTCGTGAAACGCGAGCGAAGTGAGAAAAGACCACCTTACGGACTAAATACCAGCCTGTGTTGTGGCGCAGGGGAAACGCATGAGATTTGCATTCATGGGGCTCATGGTTCTATCCCCACCGGTTGCTTGTTTGACTGAATGTCTCTACAAACCATGAAAACTCTCTGCTGATCTTGCAAAATCTTCTCTCCAAACACACAACTGAACCATGTCTGGTATAAAAATCAAATGGATTTTTCATGTATTATGCAAATGAGGATGGAACGCTATACCTGTTCACCAGAAACTACTACAATAAAAAAGATGTTTCTGTTGGGTTGTTGGTTAAAGCTGAGGGTTATGGCAAAATTTGGCATTAACGAGTATTGCGAGATGTTGTTTATTTACTGTGAATGTGGGTGTACGGTAAAATCGGCTATATCGTGAACGTTTTCCTGAAGACCCGCATCCGACACGGCAGACCATCTTAAAAGTTATAAAACGTTTAATGAGACGAGCTGCATGACCAGCCGACCTCGAGTTCGTAGACCTCGTAATGTAGGACGCAAAGTGAATCCTGAATATTTGTTAGCATACTCTCTCGCCCATCCTCAGAGAAGCACAAAAATAATAAGTGAAAATGTGGCCTCTCAAAAAGCCGCGTTTGGACCGACATACCGATCCACACCTGTGCAGGGATTTCTGCCAAGAGATGCTGATAGACGTTACACGTGCTGAAACTTTGTGATTAATGACTTAGAGGACCACCCAACATTCCTGGCAGACATAATATGGACGGATGAGGCATGTTTTTCACTTAACGGAATGTTTAATAGACAGAACGTTCATACCTGATAGCTAGAAAATCCGTGATATGCTATCGAAGTTCGGCATCAACTACACTGGTCGATTAATGTTTGATGAGGAATTTTTAATTACAGGCTCATTGAACCATTATTTTACGAGGGAGCGTTAACGGGACAACGGCACTTGGAGCTTCTGCAGAATGTAATATCCGACTTTGTTGAGAATCTACCGTTGCACCAACTCCGAAATGTATGGTTCTAACATGACGGCGTCCCTCCGCATAAGATTTCAAACGTTAAGAAGTACCTAATGGAGACATTCCAGAATCAAGTCATCGGGTATGGTGGTTTCGTAGAGTGGCTCCCGCTCTCACCTGACTTGACCACATTGGACTTCTTATAGGGATACATAAAAGGGCAGGTATATGCAACCCCTCCGCCAGCATTGCAGGATCTTCGACGACGCATTACTGATGCCCATGTCTCCATAGCACCTGCCATGTTGCACAATGTGCAGCGAAAAATCCAGTCCAGAGTGTAAATGTGTATAGTGGTTAACGGAGATCATTTTGAGCAATACAAATAAATGATCCAGAAGACAGGGACGTGTCTTAGTTTCTTTCTTCCACTCTTTATGAAATGACAATTTTCGAAATCGTGACCAAACAAATATTAATTTTTTTCATTCTGTTTTGAGTATTAATGTTTGCAAGGTATCTTTTTGTACTAACTCGAGAGTTCTCTTCAACATTCTAATCGACTTTTTTCTTGTATCTTTCACCGTTTACGAGATAAGACCGATAATTCCAAAATTTGCCGATAGATGGCGTTGGAAGTTGCCTCATCTAGTAGAACATATCCTATTTACTATACCTAGAATACAAACTTTATGGCTTAAGCTGTCAACGTTCAGAAGTGAAAGGCGGTGTAACTGATATAAGTGGGTATATATACATTTATTATGATCATAAAACTCCAAAATAGTTTTTCTACTCGTTTTTCTAGAAAATAAATTCAATCCGGATTCGGGCTACGTGGACATTTTTTTTTCATGAAAACATTAAAAAAATGTCCACGTAGCCTGAATCCGGGCACCTTCCCTTTTATCATTGAGCATCGACTGGAACAAAATCAGCGATCAGCAATAATTTACGAAACTATTTTTGGTTTTACCACAATACCAACATATTCTCTCCTAAAATATTTAATTGAATTTTCTAAATTAAAAAAAAACAAATGATAGCAAAGAAAAAAGAAATTAAATTATAATTTCTCTTGTCTCTCATTCCTTAGAAAAATGTTAGATTATTGCACTTTCTGAATCAAGTATGTGAAAGATAACTATATTCCCCTTTTTCCAGAAAAATACCACTTTTGGTGTTGTTTATAATTGGAAGAATCAAGGTTATTAGGCTGCTTAATCCTCCATCTATAAACTGACGGGGCTGTTAGTAAAATTTCAAACAAATGGGACTAACTTAATAATTGACGACGAATAAGAGATTATATTTATACATAACGTAAAAGAGGTAGGAATGTTTTTTTTTAATTTTTTAATGCGATGAACAAATAATCTGAAACATTTGTAGCTGATGGCGTGAAATCTTTGAAGAGTTAGTATACCTGGGTGGGTAAAATTATGCATTTTATTCGAAATCATTACCAGTATATATGGATAGAAATGTGAGATAATTTTGACACAAAGGCATAAGAAGAATATTTATCAGTGTAAATTAAAGGAAAACAATTTGGTTTTTAATTATAACATTGACTTTAAATAATATGGTTTAGTATTTAATTTGATGAAAAATTTAGAGACATAATCATAACAAATTTTGGGAATCAAAGTACAATATGATTCTATTTAAACCTATTACAATTTAATTATCATTATTATTGTTTGGTAAATAACACATTATATTTTCATGAACTATGAGAAAGATATTAAGCAGCGATTAAATATTATTTAATTTAAGAAAATGCTATTTAGTTGTGAAGTTTTCTTTGCTTAATCTGTGATGTAATCATAGATAAAAATTGTAATTACCAATGCAAATGCAATCGGAAAAATGCTTCTTTTTCTAAAAGAACATGTGCAGCAATCTTTTTACTTACGACCAATTAATAATTTCTTTTATGAGTATCAACATTCTTAAGATTTGGGGAAAATTATACCCATCACAGCATAAAATTACTTTTGCGTATAAATCTGATTGCAATGCAATTCCAAGATTTTATGCAAGAATCTTTGAATGGAATTTGATTCAGTAACCATGATTTGGTACAAATACTTTAATCTATAAACTATGAAAACTGTTTCTTTAAAAGCATTTAAGCAGATACTCAAGTAAATTTAACTTTTGACGGAACTATAATATTTTTCAGACAGGAAACCAGCATTCGTTCTAAGTAACATTCAATCGGATATCGCAGATGCAAATAAAAGGAAATAAAAACAATAAGGCAAAATGTCTAGTGTTCTAATCACTGAAGTCCCGCATTCCGATGTGAATGCAGGAAGCGTTTATTTAGCACTTTAAGACTCACAGACGTGAAGAGCCAACCCTTATCGGGCGTTCCTCGATATCCGGAAGAATGCGAGTTCCCTTATCTCTAACTGCAAGGACCTAAGGTTATTACGTTGCCTAATCCTCCACATTTAAGCTGACGGTGACTTTGGTCAAACCTCCAACAAATGGGACTCACTTAAACATTGGCTTCGTTCAGGAGATTAGATCTATGCAAAATGTGAAGGGGCAAGAAGGGTCTCTTGTATTGCACTAAACAAATGCTCAGAATTATCTGAGTTAAAGACCCTGAGTTTCTTGCTGAAGATGGTCTCATGTATTTTCCGAAATATATAGAATACTTGTAGTCATACAAAGTGTTATTAAGAAGTAAATACAACAAGGAAATAACAACTATCTAAGTTCACTAAGTGGAAATTTGAATGAGTTTTATCCTTTTACTAATATGAAAAAGGATAATGTTAAAATTAACGATTATATTTTCGTAACTATTTTAACCTTTTAAGGATTTAAAAAAATCTACTTAAATTTCATATTATATATTTGTTTGGTGTTTTAGTAATATCTTATCTACCTGGAATTTCATTATAGTCGAAGCTGATTTCTGAGTTAAATCGAATCGCAAAGCATTTTTATGAAAAGTGTAGATTATGCGATCAATGAAATTTTGTGGATAATAAAACAATTGGTATTTGACAATTTTTACACATTGCTAATGTTTTCAAACGCTTTAAATATGTAACAAATGAGATGAGTAATGAATTAATGCAATGTAACATGCCACAACTAAACAGGTTTAACATTGAGCACAAAGAAATATGAATAAATAATGAAGATAAATAACATGAACCAAAATAGTAAATTTAACATGCAACGAAAATAGGTATGAGAAAAGTTATAAATTCTAATTTTTTCTTGAACATATGATCTTGAAAAAATATTTCACTTAACGTAACTGGCTGAAAGGTGAGTACAGGTTAATAGTATTCAGGGGTCGATGCAAGTTTTTTTAAGGGCCCATTTTTGTGAAAAAAAATTATTTTTTGTGAAAAAATTTTTATCATGTAAAACCTTCAATTTTAGTAGTAATATTTATATATTTTACATTAATATCAAAAGTGTTTCATTGAACCAAATATATGCAGTAATTTGAAATAATACTGAAAAAAAAATACTCGTATATATTTTGTGCAATGCCTCATTGAAAAACTTTTAAAAAAGAAGTCATATTTAAAAAATAATAGTGGTTTATTTAAAAGTATGTTGAAACAATTGAACGTTCTGTTAACAAAACGCTTAATTATGTAAAAATTCATCTTCAATTTTAAAATCGATTTGGTATAGAAAAGTAAGGACACCTAATACTGAGCAAATTTTCAAGCATCGTTGTTTGGCCGTGGAAAAATTTATAAAAGGGATCATTTTTATAAAATGAAATTTTGTAAAATGGCTTTTTTTACGATTTGTATTTTGTGAAGGGGTAGTTTTTGTGAACTTGAGTTTTATGAAGGGGCCGTTTTTATGAATTTCAATTTTGTGAAGGGGGCCGTTTTTATGAAGTGGAATTTTGTGAAGGGGCCGCAAAACGGGCCCAATTTTCGTCTCAATCGACCCATGGTATTCTAACAGTCTTGAAAGAAAAAGGTGCGAAATTATATGCATGGTGTTGAAATACATAGGATTATAAGCTACGAGACGGAGGATTCGCTTTCATAAAAATGCAGAAAGACTGGATCGATCTAGCTGTGAGCAAATGTTAACAGGGATGGTCTTACAACCTGGCTATTTGGCAAGTCTAGGCGGTTCTAGATGGCTAGTGGAAGGGAAAATGAACTAATTCTTTCGAATACTCAAGTCTATCGTAACCCGTCAGTGAAGTAAATTCAAGCTGTCACTTCATAGACAGAATCAAGAATCGTCTACTGAACTTTAGCAATCTGTCAAAAGGTCTAATGACATATTTACTTTGGTATCAATATTTTATAGATAGATTTCAAATTACTACTGAATCTCCCGCATTTTTACCTCTATAGTCTTGAATGTAGAGTGATAAACCGGAGTGCTGAAACAACTTATCGTGATATTATTCATGAAGGGTTATGTGAGCTTGGGGTTCCGTCAAGCGAGCATCAAACGACATGTGCAATCGCAATGACTACTGCTGATCATGCAGAACACCTGCTTAAACCTTAAATAGTTGCCCAATATGATAATATGCAAAATTCGTGCCACAGAATGTGTGCAAAGTTTCACACTGGCATTCAACAATGTGACATTTACAAAAGTTTCCGAGAAGCAGTTCCCTCACAATTAATCCGTTGCTTCTCATTCAGACTTTCCCCTTTGATTTTGAAATAGGAATCAATTGAATACTACTTTGTGAATAAATATATACTTTTGTTCTCGCTAAATCGATGTTGTTTCCTTGTAATGATGGATTTCTTTCCATCGTAATACATCCATCATTGTAATTAAAAAAGCAGAATCGTGTAATGCTCCATTCCCTAAGCAAAAGTTGGGAGAACTTACTAACTACCTGAAAGCTTAGCCTTTATCGACTTCAAGAGCGTGAACATTTTGTCTTGCGTTGCAAGGACTTACGATAATAAGATTGCCAAATTCTTTGTATTTTAATTATCCTACTAGTGAACCCTGCACAAATACGACTGTCTTAAAAATTTTGTCTTGTTTAGGAGAAAAGATGGTTTTAAGACAAACTTTGTAAGGAAGATGTTCTCTATTATATGTGTTCAGATTTGAATCAGGTTATTAAAACCTCCGCAGAACATGGTATTTTAATAAGAAGATTTTTACTTGAGAGAATTGGGTTTCAGAGGTCAATAGAAAAGATAACTTTTGTTTTTGAATTCTGGTTGAAATCTACAAAAAAAAGAATATTTTTTTAAATTCAGAGAAATAATAAAAAACTAATATCTTTCAAATAAATTAGCTCTTTAATTAAATTTAAAATCATTTCATCTCAGAAATTTTAATGGAAATCTATGAAAGTAGCCATACATTTTTTGTAATAATTATAAATCAGTGCATTTTTGTACAAAAAGCACGTGGTGTCTTGGTTTTATTTGTTAATTTTTGATATTGGAATTGTTATTTTTAAACAGATTTTATTTGGAAAATATATGTTGTAGTATTTTTTGTTTGCTAACAAGTCCCTAAATTACAACTCTTACTACTACCAATTTCAAAATGTATGCTGTCAGTAAAAGGTAAGTGAGTTCCAAATTTTTTAAAAATATTTAATTGTGAGTTACGTTGTGATCAAACTGAGAGCTCATTCATGAATTTAGTTCATTATTAGAAAATTTAACGAATTTTTTAAAAACTGAAATATACGAATTTGTAATAAATATCTCCATAATTGTTCAAGAATTGAACTCAGTTAGTAAGTATTTTTGTGGTAAGTAATTATAATTTCCTTTCAAATATTTCCTGACAAAGTCAAAAAATACTAAATAAAACTGAAGAGAGGATATTTCAATTTGTGACGAACATCATACATGCTTCGCAAATTTTCCTAATTTTTCTCCTTTTAAGATTGCTCAGTATTTAACCAAAACAGCAGCAAATGGAAGACTTTATTTCGCAGCTCAAGTTTAAATACTAGTGTTAAAACAGTCATTTTTTTATGACTTGCAACCCAAAATTTAAATTTGTTGATTTGTTTCAATTAATATATAAACAATGTTTAATTACATTTGAATACATTTTATATATTCTTCAGAACTGAGACATAAAATATAAAAAATAATATCACTACTAGAATAAATGAAAGATATATTTGATTTTTAATAATACTTTTTCAGTGTTTATTTGTTTATGTATTTTCTGTAACAAACTTTCATTTATACTCTTACTGACTTCTCAAATTTCTTTTATCTGATATAAAATTTAGGAAATTTGCTTTATATTTAGTTAAATGGAATAATAATTAAAGTTTCTCACTTCCGCTAAACAACACATCTCAAGATTTTTGATATTAAAAAATTCGAAATAGATGTATACATTTTCCCAAGTTTGATATTAAGTAAGTTGACATTTACATCATACGGAATTAATACTTCATTTTATCTCTTTCATTTCTTGAACTTTCAATCCCGCTTTCCAAAACACTTCCTAAAAGTGCCAACTTTCACTAACCGTTTTTCAATTCTCTTATAAACCATTGATTAAATATCTTTCAGACAATTAATTCAGACAATAGACGCATTCTTATGAACTACAATATTAAATGCGATTACTTTGAATTAAACACATTTACCTTTATCTTCAATTCTAATAGAACTTAACAGAAAAAGATTAAACACATTTTTATCTTGTACGATTTCAGGATCAACATTCTGTATTTATTATTCAATAGATGTATGGTCTAAGGCAAAAAATCGTGATAAAAGAAAATTAAATATTCGAAAATAAAGATTGTAATTGAAAAACAAAGATGTACAATAAATTATCTCGTGCCTTATCTAAATTACGGAGACAAAAACACTGAATTTATTCCCGCCTGAGGTAAATATCTTATCCTATCTTTTGAATACATTAACAATTGCTTCATGAAATGCAAATTCCTTTACGCTCTGTTTGAATTCTCAATGTATTCTTGAGCTTCAGATAAAGCAGTTATTCGCTAATTTGCATGCAGAGATTTTATTCAAAATATTTTTTATGAATTAAATATGACTTTTGTATTGGGGCTAAAAGTATTATGCATGTAATGGGGTATTTCCCTTGAGTGAATAAAACTGATATCTATGTTTGGGTTTTGCTTGATACAAAACGAATTTATGCTACCTTTCCCTCAGAAACGTTATTTCACATTTCAGTTTTAATGCTTCAAAGTATTAGTTTTTTTCTCATATATATATTTAGTTCAGACACTTTTGTTTTGTTACTTGGACGAAATATGTGTGTTTTTATGTGTTGCGTAATATTTTGTGTATTTGTGTGCTTT
The DNA here is from genome assembly GCA_013235015.1 of Araneus ventricosus. Classification (NCBI taxonomy): domain Eukaryota; kingdom Metazoa; phylum Arthropoda; class Arachnida; order Araneae; family Araneidae; genus Araneus; species Araneus ventricosus. The sequence continues at coordinate 418,024 of BGPR01000625.1, forward strand.
TTATGATTTTTGAATGCTTTATTCTTTTTTTTCATGTTACCCCACCTTTACAGCTTTTACTCCATTTCTCGTTATTATCCATTTTTTGTGTATATGTGACTAGTTATTTTGCATCTTTAACTTTTTAAAAAATTTTTTTAATATGTTTCGGTTTCTGTTCCCCTTCTTTATTCACTACATTGCTTAAAACCATTCATGTGTTCATACGGATGCGACAAATTTATTGCATATTTGTTTCTTTTTTTCCTCCCTTTTCTGTTTGGAATTTGTATTTGTATCATTTAATTTGAAGCTTCATTCACCCCTTTTTGAGTATTTTATTTACTTCTGTAAGCCTTGTTTTGTACTTGTTGGTTCACAAGGAGTTTTTTCTCAAGAGAATGCAAAAAAAGTATTTTGCAAATGAGTTATTTTTCTTTTTATTTATATTTCAGCAGTGCTTAGTCGCATTGAAGACACTGAAAATTTTAAAAGAATCTAATTATAGCCCATTTCATCTCTTTCATCAAATTATTACTATATGACTTTCGCTTTTTTATCAAAGTAAATAGCAATTATGATAAAATTTAATAGTTTAAGTAAGAAAGTAAAGAGAAACACTATTAAAATTTCAAATGTTGTGTCTTAGCAAACAACCGGAATCGAAAGAAATTCAACCACCCTCGAAAATCCTGGTACAGTCGGAGCAGATTAAAAATTATATATCGTAAAAATGTGTTTTAAAAACAGTTTATATTAAATTTATTATTTGAGATTAAAATAGCCTATATTATATGATGTCGATCACGATAGTATAAATATATCTCATTAACTAAATATCTTTATGTGAATCCTAACTTGATTCTTTTCAAAATACTCCAGAAACATAATTTGAGTAAATATTTTACTACAAAAAATAGCCTAATTACGCAAAAGGAAAATATTCTGTACTAATTTTTAGTTAGATGATAAATATTTATTTTACCATGAATACCACTTGTAAATTAACCGCCCTTGCGTAACTAACGGAAAATAACAATGTCAAAGAGAAAAATACTTACAGAAAAAGACGCAGAATTAAGAAACATGCACCCACTCAGCTAAGTTTCCTTGAAAAACAAATCTGGAGATTGATAACAAAGCCAGAAAAACATAGAAATATGCATCTGTGAGTGCAGCCTAAATCATTAATACATATTATCCTCCTTCTTGATCAGATTACAGAAGCGAAGCTTTTTACTATTCCCAAGATGCAGAGAAACCCTTGCGGCGCAATGTATACGTAAAAGGCATTGTAACAACATTTACGCTAGAAAGGAGCTGTTACCTTTGCAAATACATTTAACTTACTGAAGAGGCAATGGTTAGAAGCCGTGGTAGAGGTTTTGTAAAGCATGTACTGGTTCTAGATGATACAGAATGTGAAAAGCTGATTTTAAAATTTTAAATCTATATTAAACATTCTTTGCTTACTCCCTTTTTCCTAAAATACGTTTCTGGTAAAATAATGTATATTTTTTGCATTGAACAGTGTCAATAGCACATATAAGAAGTATTTTTCTTAAAATTGTGGAAAAAATGTTTCTTGTAGTTTCTGTTTTTGTTAAAGTAACAGATATAAGCTGGGTTTTAGTAATGAAAGAAAAGGAGACCTAACTTTCAACGAAGGTTGTAGAATTAAAAAAATAGTAGAAATTATGCAAACTTACTTTTTTTCTTGAAAAGTGATTATTTTTCTACTAAACCTTAAAGGCATTTTTTAATTTCATCGTAATCTTACCTGATGGTGAAATAATGAATAAATGATTTCATTACAGTCATGATTATAGCCAAAAGCAATTTAAAACAAAAAAAGCATATTTATAACAAAAAAAGCGTATTTATAAAATGCGCAGTTATCCGCCAACTTTTGTGAGTTTTTGACAAATCGAAACATTTGATTTATTGTATCATCTAAAACAATGTTTTTTTACAGTTTATAATATACTCGCTTTTATTCTCGCTAAATGTTCCTAAATGTGAATACATTTTAATATAATTTTCATCCTAATCTTCCTTGTTGGTACTGAAATTAGTAGTAAATTTCTGCATTGATCCCCATTTTAATCAAAAGTCATTTAACTTATCCTCAATTTTCAGACATAATATGCTAAAGTTTAGATAAAATCAATGTCGTAAATAATTTAAAATTTTCAAACCCTAGTTGTTGGATCCAAAATAGTCAATTAAAACAGGCATCCGAATCATAGAAATGACTATTTTAAGTACTTTCAAACTCTAGTGCGTTGAAAGACACTAGGGTACTTTGCACAATATTATGAATTATGTCTACGCAAATTTATTTTGTTTTGAGAATTTTTGACGACGACGTTTTTGAGATTCAGTAATGTATTTTTTAGAAAAAACTTAATTACACGAAATGCGCGTGGTTAGATCGAAAAATGTCGAATCTAGAAACCATGTAATACATAGTGCAAAAACTTTTTACCTCATATTCCTGAATTTCCTGAAAGTTTCAAAACTTTCAAGATGAATAATAATAATTATTATTGCGGGTATCTGCTGTCTTTCAAGTTCCCGCAATCCTCTGTTTCAACTGCTAACTTTGTCTGAAGTAAATTTAAAATTTCTACTGCGTTTTTCTGCACACTATCTTCAATTTTTGTGTCCTGGCCTCTCTGACTCTCCATTCAGTGCAGTGTTTCATGTACATATACGTGTTATGTTGGATTTGTTCTTTGAGAAACATTGCTGGAGCTATAAATTAACATGTTTAAATATTGACTCTTCTTCCAAATTTTCGTTTTTTCATCAATTATATATTTAATAAATTCTTTATTGAATACATTAATGATATGAATGCAATTTTCAACCACGAAAATTTTAAGAACTCAGAACAGCTAATATTTTAAGAGTAATAAATAAAAATAATTTTACTTTAATTCGAAACATTTTGTTGGTACGATTCCATGTCTCTATTAATTTAACTAATATTAGCATTATCTTCTTTTTTATATGTATATTCGTTTCACCTGAACAAAAAATTCTTAAATATATTGATATGCCGTTTTGTTATTTTTTTCTGCAAAAACTAATAAGAAACATTTGGATGTATCTTTCTTAATTCGTAATTCAATGACGAAAGATAGTGGAATTTTTGTAAAAGAAGGGATAAAAAAAGAAGAAAAATGTTTTGTGCAATGGGTTTTGTGGATTGCTCCTTTTAAATTTCTAAGCTGTAACTCGTGTTTCTTTTTGAGAATTGAATATTCTTTCTGAACTTTGCTTTACTTCATATATGCATCTGTTTTTCTCTTACTTAAATCCAAACATACACAAAAAGTTACGGTAAATGATTCGTTTCTAACATAAATATGAATTTATAGGTACCTCTAATGCTAAAATTGTTATGACAATGATGTGATATTTCAGAATAGTGGTAACAATGATAGTAAATTTTGCACATGGCTTTGTTAAGTGTAAAGAGAAAACAGTGTCGGTCTGTTAAAATGATGACATCTCTATGCATATAACAATGAAAAATAGCATACAAACATTCTAGAAAATATTTATTTACATTTTAAATATGTCATACATGTGATTTTAGGACTTGAAAGGGCATTTTGTGGATGTTATTCGCAAAGTACTTCTAATTTATAACTTCCAAATGATACAAAGTAATCTGTTTATTAATTGAGAGAAACTTGGATAAAACATAAAGTTTAGGTATTTTTTATTCTATGATATTTCAATTAATAATAAGAAGATGAATGTATCAATGCTTAAATTTTGTGTTTGAGCATTTGGTGAGATGGTGATGTTCAATAAATATTTTACATCTTGAAATAATTAACAAGAACGATGAATTATTTGAAGGTTTTTATTTTTCACCAGAGAATTAAAAATAAAATACGGAAGGCATTGGAAAATCACACACTTAACATTTTATTTACAAATCTGAATTAAAAATTTTAATAGAACTTTCTTGCATCAATTGAATTAGAAAAACTGCAAGACAGCATCGCACGTACAGTGAAAAGTAAAAGTAGCTTATTTCTGTAAAATCAAAATTTATTTACAAGATGTTTATGAGTCATCATCATCAACGAGAGAAGTAGGATTGAAGTCAAAAACTACAAAAAATTTCTTAACTATCTCAAATGTGGAAATTTGGTGAAATGATTTGAATTTCTTTTTTTTATTTTTAATAAATTGTAGGAAAAAAATTAGTGCTTTCAAATTACAAAATATTTGTCTTTTATTGCAATTTAGTATGTTAAATATTTTTTTAAGATAAATTTATTATGATTTTACACATTAAAATTAATTTTATTAATACTAGCTGATATACACGGCGTTGCTGGGGATGAAAATATTTTCAAGTCTATGAAGTTCTAACAATTGAAACTTATTAAGCAGAAGCATCTTTCGCATTTAAGTTTGTCCTCTCCCATGTCGTCTGACCCCTCGGTCTGCACTTAAAATCCTTTCTTCCTTCTGTCTCCGCACTTTGAACAACCTGGCACGTGTCTAGCAATCTTTGGAATTGCATTTTTCCTTCCCCATTATTACTACGTCGACAACAGAAGCTCCTTCAACAGAACACAGAAGTATGTGTGCCTGATCGGGAAAACACCGGTTAGTGTTGCTTCTTTTCCTCCTCAGGTCCTCTCCCTTCGGACCCGGACTCAATATCCTTGAACTACTTTGCATACTGATTAGGATCATTTATAAGTTTGTCAAAATTAATTGAAGCATAACATAGGTATAATAATTAAGTGACGTCATTGGACTGCTGTGCATACATATTGAAATATGTACATGCTGCGAAATAAAAGTTGAAACAAAAATTCTTCCTTTCTGTTAATATTCAAAGAAAGCTGTATTTTTATTATAACTTTAACAGTGGCAAAAACACGGGAATGAAGAATTTGATAAATATAAATAGGCTTGAGTTTAATTACCCTAACAGATTTATTGTAAAAAATTGCGTTTCAAATGAATTTCGAGATGTTTATTAAAATTAAGGGAGAAAATCGTATGACATTTAATTTCAGATAAGTAAGAAGAAAATTTTTGCTTTTTAAGATGGTATATAAATCATCTTCGTGCAATATATATTTCTGAAGTTATTGGTGAAATACTGAAAAAAATGTCAAAAATCTGCTTGATCTTTGTTATTTTTTTATATTTGAAAAGTAATAATCTTTGAAAGTTCAAAAAAGTACAATTGATCTAGAAATAGACCCCACAATGACATGTCGATACTCTTCATCGTTTAGGTAGACTTCTTGTGACAGATAGACCGGTAAAACACCTTTTTTCTCCCTGGTTCGTCTCCCTTCGATAGGAGCCGGATTAAGTAACCTTCAGAGACTTAACACACTCATAAGGATTTGAATTTTTTTAAAAATTAAAAAAAACGAATAGAGAGAGAAATCAATCCAGTCGCACAGTAATTGGATTTCTGTGCAGCCATATCAAGAGAGGTATGTGCTATGACATAAAACCGAAAATAAACTCCGCCTTGGACACTAAAATGTCCAAAGAAAACAATATTTTCTTATATTAACTTTAAAAGTGGCAAACTAGGTATACTCGATCCTGCTTTTACTTTTTCTAATTTTTCCTCTTATATTTGAATTTTTATCATCATAAAACTATTTGTTTTTAAGTAGGATAAATGTACTTATGCTAAACAGATATATCATTGAATCATAAAAAAATATATTTCATGAAATCGCTTATGGTCAAGTATCCTTAGCCTTAGAAAGACTTGATCCTACATGCAAAGAGTATTTAAAATCTTTTGATAATTTGTATGTACGCGAAATTCAGATATTAGGTTAATACTACTGAATTGCAAATGCTGTTTATTATCGAAAAATTTTAATGAAACTATTAGCAAAATAATATGGAATCTATAAAACGCAATTGTTGTTAATAAAATCTAGTTAATAAATTAAATTAGTCTTATCATAAATTAAATCTAGTTATTAAATTAAATTAGTCTTATCATAAATTAAATCTAGTTATTAAATTAAATTAGTCTTATCATAATTAAATATAGTTATTAAATTAAATTATTTCAAAATTTAATAAAGAATTGAAATATTGATTGAATTAAAAGATAAAAATTACAGCAATGGAACTGGGAATCTAGCAGCGTCGTTAGCGTTTTAAAGAAATTCCGGTTTTAGAAAATTAGGAAAAAAAGACCAGCATCAAAATGAAAAAGAGATTTAAAAAAATTTTTACAAAACTAAAAATAGAGAAGCTTAATAGACTTAATCGGTTCTAATATTTAAAGTAAATTAAAAGCAAAAGAATAAAAATACATTTTAAAAGAAAATTCAAATCAAGAAAGAAAGACTAACTCAATAGAAATGTTGAAACGTTAAATAAAACCTAACGATGACAAATAGTTCAAGCAAAAGAGTTTTATTCAAATAATAAATCTTAATATAAATAAAAGTCATTTTGGCTATGCATGTGGCTATGTTCCTCATCTCCTCCTAAACCAATGGAGTGTTTTCAACCAAATTTCGCATACATATTATTTAAGACAAGGAGAAGACACTTATGAACTTCTATGGCACTTATGAGTCCAAAAGTTAATTAAACAATCAGCTAATTAGAAATTAACCGAAACCGTTTTCCAGCCGTAAATTAGGATCAAATTGTCCGTCAAAAAATATTTTTATACCATCGCAAAGTTCAAAATTCTACCTTATAAATTTACCATCTACCTTAAATTCTATTTTATATCTGTGACATTTTCCTTCAATTTTTATTATTTTTTTAAAGTTTAATAATTGTTAGTTACGTACAGACGATTTTGAAATAACGCAAATTTATAGCTACTCCGTTGCTAGCCAAAGGTTAGACTTTGAACTATTTTACCTTTATATCTGAAATTTTTGCATATTTTTATAAATAAGTTTTATATAAGAAGAGAGCCAACCGCGTCAACATTTAAAAGCCCCAAATCTTTTTAAAATGTCAGTTATTTGAAAATTAAGCAAGATTTTAGCTTTTTCCATGATATTTTTCTAAAATATGTATTATGTCACAAAAACTATTTTTACACATAATGAAAGTTTAAAAAATTAACTTTTCATGACACAATTTTCATTTCCGTTCAATTCGTTGCCCTCATTTTAATAATTTTCCAAAAATTAAATTTTGTGTAAAATTTAGAATTTATAACACTTTTTTATTTGTGAAGAATAAGAATATATAAGATCTGTTGCTAGATCACATTAGAAGAATTTTATTTTTTTTATTCATATTTATTCTAACGCTATTTCCCAATGAAAAATTTACTATGTAATTGTCCCAAAACATCCGTTAAAATCTTTCTTATACTGCAAGATCTGTGAACAAAATTTGAAGTACCTATACAATAAATACTAATAACTTATGGAGAAAATTAGCCATCGGCGGTTTTTAAAAAATCGTCTGGTTCAACTCATATTCTCATTTTAATTAAAATCATTTCAGACTATTAAAGAATTTTGGGCATTGTAATTTTCTTTACAAAAGTAGTTTTTTACGTCAAAAATATTAGACATGAAAGTATTTTAATTCCGAGAAACGCCGGGCATAACAGCTAGTAAATAAATAAAGCTTTCTTTCAAGCGAGGAAAAAATAGATTGATAAAATTTCAATTCTTTTTAAAATCCTTACTAAAATAATTATTTGTATTATTTGAAATTATCACATTAGAAAGAAATTTTATTCAGTAAATAATTACTAGCAAACCATTTTTAAGTAATTATTCTCCATATTTGAGTTGCTAATAAACTCCACGCACCAGAAAATTGATCCAACCACAAAATGTGCTTCAGTCGGCTACGACATCAGAGCTGCAATAGCTTTTGATAGGGTCATGTATCCCTAACGTTTTAGGGACAAGTATCCCTAACTTGACTTTTTCCAAATAATGTAAAAATTATACCACTTAGAATTAAGAATATGCATAACATAGTAAATCAAATTAAAGCTAGAAGTATGATTAAAACTCAGAAATATTTTAATTCATCATAAATTCATTAGTAAACTTCCTATCAACTGAGGAATGAAAAAGTGAAGATTTACTTTTGTACCCCCAAAATATATTTACATGCACACCATTACGATGGCTGAAAACCCCCTCCAATAGACCATATGACCAAAGGCCAAATAAAAATGGCACACAAAAATTACCAAATATTTCACAAGCTGAGAAAATCACGTAGGGTCAAGTATCCCCAAGTTTCCTCTATATGATCAAACAGTAAATTGACTTTAAATTAATTTTATAAAAATAGAAATTATTGTTTAAAATTGCGTTAAAAATAAATTTTGAAACGTTAATCACAATCAGGGAAAACATTGTGGAGCAATGAAATAACTATCATTAAACAGATAAATTTTTACTGTTTAAGATGGTGTAAAAATAGTTTTTGTGCGATAAACATTTCAGAAGTTATTGACGAAAAACTTCTAATAATTATGTTTCATACATCTTAATCTTTGTGATTTTATTAAATATCTTAAAAATGAATTATTTCTGAAAGTTGAAAATTGAACCGTTGACCTAGAAATGTACCCTAGAATGCCGTGTGCAAATTTCATGTTGTTACTGTTCACCGTTTAGGAGGAGTTATTGTTACCGACAAACAGACAGACGCATGTATTTCCTTTTTTATATTATAGACTAGTTAATATACCCTGCGTTTCTCGGGTTAAAATATTTTCAAGTCTCTAATAATTTAATATTCAAAGATTAATAAAACAGTTTTTCGAAGAAGTGTCTTTCGGATTTCATTCGTCCACTTCCGTGTTATCTCACCCCCAAGAACAGCAGTTCAACGCCTTTCTTCCTTTTGTCTCCGGCTTGTGAACCACCTGGCACGAATCTTACAATCCTTGATACTACATTTGTCCTTCCTCGTCATTGCTACGACGACAATAGAAGCTCCTTCACATCGTGGATTTTATTACCATTATCCGAAGTGCCATTCTCTTCTTTTTTGTGTTTGTGTGACTGATCGGCGAAACGTCGCAGAGAGTTCCTTATATTTCTCATTAAGCTCTCTACTTTTGGGTTGACTCAAAAACTTTGAATGAATTTGCATGCTCATTGGGATCATTTAAAAATTTACAAAAATTAAATGAAGCATCGCATAGAGAGAGTAAAGAACTAGCGTGATTGGATTACTGTGCAAACAAATTGAAAGATGTACTCGCTACAAAATAAAAGCGGAAGCAAAAATTCTGCCTTTCTATAAATATTTAAGGAGAGCAATATTTTTTATTATAACTTTAACAGAGACAAAAACATGGGAATGAAGGATTTGACAAAGCAATAAATCGGTTTGAATTTCATTACAATAATAGAAAGCATTGTTACAGATTGTGTCTCAAATAAATTTCAAAATGTTTATTAAAATTGGAGGAAAAAGAACGTATGCCATTTAAATTCAGATCTGAAAAAGAAATATTTTGCTCTTTAAGATAGTATATAAATCATCTTCGTGCGATATATATTTCAGAAGTTATTGGCGAAAAATTGAGAAGAAACGCCGAAAATTGGCTTAATTTTTGTTATTTAATCAAATATTTTAAGAAGTAATAATTTTTGAAAATTGAGAAAAGCACAATTGATCTAGAAATGGATACCAGAAGGGCATGCGCAAATTTCATCTCGATACAATTCATCATTTAGGAAGACTTCTTATGACAGATAGACCATTAAAAATAACTTTTTTTCTTCCTAGTTCCTCTTCCTTTGATAGGAATCGGACTAAGTAACCTTGCAACACACTCACAAGGATCATTTAAGGTATCCGACTGTGTTCGGAGACATTTTTTTGAAAAATAACTTATATATATATTTAATGTTATTTTTCAACTGCATATACTTTAAAACTATGAAAATATTGTAAAATTAAGTTTTCAAAAAATATTTTTTTTAAAAAAAATGAGAAATTTGAAGAAAAAATGACTAAAATATTTGCCTTACGCTAACAGCCATAGACAAAATCATATTCTAAATATACATAAATCCTTGTGGGAGTACATTTTTATGACAGTTATTTGTGTTATGCTCTAAAATATTTCTTGTACTTCAAAATAGTTTTGAGATATAGCTAAACATAGTTACTAAACTGGTAATTTTTCATAAAAATTCCTTTTCGTTTATATTTAAGCACTTAAAAATAATACTTGATTTTAAAGTTGACCTTAATTTTTAGAGGAAAACAGCAAGCATATTACAGAAAACAATCTCAGAAAATTTCATATTAATACTTGAATAACGTTCAGAGAAATCATTGTTACGGTCGATAGTTTTCCTCAAAAATATCATTTCTCAGAAAACACATTTAAAGTTTTCATGCAGCTTAAAATAATGCTTACAGTTCGGTAATAAAACAGCTGTAACTCCATTTGTAATTCACGCAGAGCAAAAAGTGTGAGACAGTTTTAGAAAGTTTATTAAACAGGCTACAAAATTAAGTCATAAAATCATTTTTGTTAATTTCATCAAAAACGACCATTTTAAACCAGTCGAATACCTTAAATTTTTTTTGAAAATTAAACAAAACATCTCATAGAAAGGTAATTAATCCAATTGCACAATAACTTAATTACTGTGCAACCATATTAAAAGAATATATTTTACGATATAATACCGGAAATGGAAGTCTGCCTTTGAAATAAAAATGTTCAAAGAAAATAATATAATGGCAAATGCACGTGAATGAAGGATTTAATAAACAGAATAAATTGACTTTAATTTAATTTCATAAGAATAGAAATTATTGTTAAAAGTTGCGTTAAAAATAACTTTTGAAACTTAATTAAATTTAGGAAAAAGATTGTACAGCAATGGAGTAACTATCATTAAACAGATAATTTGTTGCTATTTACGATGGTGTAAAAATAATTTTCGTGCGATAAATATTTCAGAAGTTAATGATGAAAACCGTCTAATAAATAGGCTTAATACAGATGTATCTGGTGTTTTATTAAATATCTTAAGAATGAATTATTTCTGAAAGTTGAAAATAGAACCGTTGACCTAGAAATGTACCCCAGAATGTCATGTGTAGATTTCATGTTGATGCCGTTAACTGCTTAGGAGGAGTTCTTGTGGCCGACACACAGACAGACTGACATATTTTCTGTTTTATGTTATAGATAATTGTAAAACCTATTTATGCTTCATTTCAGAAATACAAAGAGCTGAAAGTTGTAATTTTCAAATACATTTAGATCGTTGTACTATTATACATTAATATCTTTTTTCATTGAATCAAAGCAATATTTAAATATATCGATTAAAAACACCTAATTATTTTATTCAAAATTAAAAACCTAGTAGGAATAATCTAACATAAAAAGAATGACAGTTACTATAATTTAGTGTTTAATATATTTTGCCTTTCTGTCTCGCAAATTTAATTTATTTTTAAATTTATGAACTGTATGCCTCAAATAATAGAATTTATTTTAATGTACAATGGTTATTATAATTTAAATGAAAGACGCTGACGTAAAACAATTGTTTGAATTTTGTCTGGGAAATCTAATTAAAACTAATCTAAACTCGATGATCTCTCAAAGTTGTAATTACTTAAGAGACGCTAATCGTAACTCGAAGTATAGGCGTTATTTCTATTAGAAAACGATGTTAAAAATAAAGATTATTATACAATAAAAGTCAATTATCCACAACGTATTGAAAAGTCGATTGTGAAAAATAGAAAGATCTAAATATTAAAAGGTCTCATTTAATTATTTTGAGAGCTTCTAAAATAAAATTCAAAAAAAATAGATGAATTTTCTTCCCTATAAAAATACTTATAGAGTAATGATCGTTCGGCATTTTATTCTTAAAAGTAAATGCTCATTAAGGTTTTATAACGAATTAATCTTATTATAAAGCTTTTAGCAGAGTTAATGCTCCAAGAATCAATTTATGTAAAAGATTGAGAATGATTCATTAGTAGAGCATTTTCAGAAGAATTCTGAACTTGTACTTTTAAGGATTTTTTCTTCCTTAAAATAATTCAGATATCATTATTCTTGAATAAAAAATGCTATATATATACTAAGTAAGTTCATTGCCAGTTTAATATTTCAATTATGCTTAAAAAATATTCCTAAACCAAATAAATTATGTTAAATGCTGATAATTCCGCATAGAAAGGCGGCACGAAATTATTCTTTTGATTGAGACGATTTAACAAAATCTTGCTTCATCTGCGTTTTGGGTGAAATTCATTTAAAATAACTAACTTGATTTATTATTTTAAAAAAATGAGTTTGAACTTTCATATTGAGTTTAGTTTAGTTATATTAACGTCCAGTTTCGAAGGAAGATAAAGGCTATTTTCGAACGGACCTCATAATTTTGAACCTCGGTCATATGACGTGGACAACACCAGAGCTGGCAACCCCCTCTCCAACATTCTGCACGACGGCAGGGAGAGGAATATATAGTTGGGAAATATCAAAGCTTATTCATTACAAAAATATTATTTGCTTAACAAAAACAATTTGTCGCAAAATTTTTATAAATATTGGAAATTATTTATACAATTATGGTAGCTTATAATAGCCTTTATAAGCAACCATTTCTAGTAAATATAATTTTTTTTGTTTTGCTCGTAATTATCTCACAGAAAGAGGGAGGGCTAAATATTTTTAATGTTTTTTTTATATTAAAACATTATAAGTACCTGTTATTTATAAAATTAAGAATTGATTTTTAAACTAGAATATTTAAATTTAATTTTGAACAATCATACTATCTCTATTATTGCTCGTATTATTTCTAATTCGAAAGCCTAACTTGTTACCTTATGTTTAACTAGCCGTCTTCGGCGACCAGCTGGTTCGCCCGTTTAAATTAGTTTTTATTTTTGTATTTTATATTAATTACTGGCTGTGTGCCCCGGCCTTGCACGGGCTATCACGAATAATAAGATATTCCCGGGCGGAGAGAAGTCAGGTCACGTGAGACCTTGGGATCCATATAGTTTCATATTCCCCGCGTCCATTTTTCTCTACAATCAGCAAATATTATCACTTACTTTCCCTAACAAACGTTACGAAATTAAACACTTTAATACAAATAAAAGAAAGAAAAAAGCATGAAAACGATTTTTTTCCATTTTTAATAAATCCAAACACAAAGTTCGCCCAAAAAGAAATACAAACTTCCGTTAAATAAATAAGAAAATGCAACGCCGGATGCGAAAACTAATAATAGGGGGGAAAAAGAATCTGCCGTGAATGAATTCACCATGCTGCCAATAGATGGAAGCACGTCAATTCATTCATTTTGACGTTTTTAATTAATATCTTTTTAACAAATTATAATTTCGGAATTTAAATAGTCGAAATGGATTCCTTGGATTATTTTCCTTCTTTTGGTACTTACGGCTAATTTCAGGATTCAGTGGTTCGTGAGAAGATAGAAGGACATAGATACATATGTTTGTTTACCTTCGAATTTTAATAGGATAGATAACATTAACAGTCGCAGTTTTAGCCGCGATAACTCAAGAAAGATGAAAAAAAAGCTGAATATTTTATTGTATTTGACAGATAGTAAAATTTTGAAAGATGTAAATTTTAAAATGTCAGCGATGCAATTCTTTATGATGCATCGCAGCTAAGGAAATTTACAAACTAAGTTTGAAATAACTTTCACTCAATTCATCTCTCACTCATCGGTACAATGATTAACGCTGAATATGGTCGCGAAAGGCGAACATGCTGGACGCCCGTGTGAGCCAGTGGGTACAAAAAGTGAGGGGGCAAAAAATTCATAGACATTTAAAGACCCGGGAATATAGGTGGTAGACAATAAAATTTAAAAATTAATTAGTTTTGCCAAACACTATTGCTTTTTTATATATAATTCCTAGTTTCTAATATCAAGTTTGATGAGTTATTACGATGAGTTATGATGAGAAATTTAAGTTTGGCGGCACTACTGTACTCTTAAGCCTAAACAAAATTTTAACAAAATGTTACCGACAAATTACCTATTTATCTATTTAAGCCTCATTATTTTAAAATGGCAGGAAAGCATGAGATTAAATGCTTGAAGAAAGGACAAAAATAATTTCAGTCTACCTTACACACAATGAAAACAAACAAACCTGAAATCAAATATCTGTTGCCACGCTTTATAAAAATATTACTTTGAAGCAGGTGCGATAAAATAGTTCAGAAATGCAATGAATACTAAAGTGAAAATTCAGCTTTGGAGTTAATTTCCCAAGAAAACAATTTATACTATCACAACCGCAACAATTGCAAAAACTCGTGAATAAAAGATTTGCTGAAATAACGAGACAGTTTGAATTTTATTTACTACAATGGAAACATTGTTACAATTCATGTTTTAAAACATTTTGAAAAATTAATTAAAATTGAACAAAATGTCGCATAGAAATAAGATCAGTGTCATAGGAAAGCTAATTTTTTTATCTTTAAGATGATGTAAAAATGGCTTTTTTAGGATAATAGGATATTACGTAAAAACGGTAAAATTTAAAATAATTTTTAAATAATTTTAAATTCTAATTACAATTTCGAAAAATCCTTTCTCAATGAGCACCTACCCCCCAAGAAGCAACCGCTTGCCAAATTTCAAATTTCTAGTCCCAGTGGTTTGGAAGATTTCGTGACGAGTGAGTCAGTCAGTGAGTGAATGAGTCATGATATTTGCCTTTTATATTTAAAGATTAATTCCATCAATCACAACAAAACATTTTTGTAAATCACAGAATTTCCATTCAAATATATTTTCTTTACAATGAATGATATTATGTATCACAAATGGTTTTTTGTCTTTCAAGATTTGAATAAGAAAAATTGTAATTGCCGAATCAAATTTGCAACGAAGAATGTATACATATGTATGTGATGTGTTTTGTTATATGTGCCACATGTAACAAAATATTCATCGCTTATATTTTTGCCCCCAAAATTTAATACTCTAATAATTGACATTCATAAAAGAAGAGCAGAATAATCTTTATATCAAAATGCACAGAGGTCATATCACTAAAAGAATTTGTAGCTATTAATATGCATATATAGACTATTAATTTATGACTCATATATAGTTCTGATTCGTAAAATGTATATATAAATATAATTCTGCAGTTTTTTCCATGCTAACTAGTAACTAGTAGCGCATCATTCTTTGTAAATCCATGAATATAATTTCCAAACTTTTAAATAATTTCACACCAATCACGAAACGGATATAATTTTAAAATCCCCAGACGACCGATAAGTTCCATCAACTGGCATTAAATTCGGACAGTAAATTCACGTCACACAGCTTCTGCAATCGATGTTTCCGATGACTTAACATGTCTGGGCTTGAAACTGAATTATCATTGGCTTCAACCAGTGTCGCCATGCCGAGCACAGAAGCTTGGAAATTGCTATCAGTTGTTTTGGTTGACTTTTCATAGCGATTAGGGTCTTGTTTAAGCAACAAAATTTATACGAAATTGGTGACGGAATAATTAAGTGCTGTTTTCAATATTAAGGAAAGAATGTAAGTCAGGAGTATAGAATTTCGGTAATTAATTTTCATATTGTTTCCTTAAAATATAAATATGGCCTTGTAAAATGGTGTTATTAAGCGGTCATTTTTGCTGTTTTATACTGTTAATCAATTTTTCATATTTCTGAAAACATTTTTGTTTAATATGAAACGTGAAGTTTGAAACAATATTTTGTGCTAGCAAATATATATTGGCTTGAATGTCATAAATGTATACTCATTTCAGTTTTTTATGTAAATATGTACACAATTCACGTGTTTTTAGCTCATTATAGAGAAACGAAGCAACATAAATGAATGATTTGAAGAAGTCCGAATGCAGTGTTAATTTTACACTATTGAATATGCTTAACCCTCTGATTACTAAGATTTCTTAAAATCTGAGTACAGATGTGTACGGAGGTCTGTTTACTAATTGAGCAGTGAAATGGATATGTTCGTCCCGTTTCATCTTTTCTCCTGGGTGGTGGGAGATGTGAATGGTAGGGCTTTCATCTCCTATCTCCACCCAAAGGGGGGCACTTAATGACCACTCCCCTAATTGCCTTCTCCCCCATTCAGAACAGCAATCGGCTGGCATCCGCCCCCATAGCATAGAAGTTGTATGGCCGGCTACGGCCGGCTTAGGAGTCAGACGGGCACAGAATGGGTTTTTTGCATTGATTTTGAAAAAATAATCACCTGGGTACTTAGAAATCAGAATACAGAAACAGTATCATGAATTTAGATGGTAAGGACATGCATAATAACATAAAAATAAATTGAATGTATAAAATACGAAATTAGACGAAAATGTTTGCATTGGAAAAAAGTTAATGGTTCTGTTTTGTCTGCCCAGGAGTATAACCAACAAACAACTATCCTTTAGTAAGGAATAGGATGACGATGCCTTACTTCTGTGGTTGCATGACACCATTTATTCACTAGGGCGGACCAAAAAAACACAATATTCGAAGTTCGATTCCACTCACTGAGCAAGGTTGCAATTTATCACCAGCAGTTAGCTGTATTTTATAAAAAACTATTTTTTTAGATTTTTCGGGTCAACGCTTTCAGGCGCCACAAACGGCCTGAAGTTTTTACTTTGAGAGGATTCAAAACAAGGCATCAAAAATTCAATACTATATGGGTCTAAGAGATAAAAACACTTGAAATATAAAATCTCTGTATTAACTGCAATTTTTTCTGCTAAAATTTATGTGTTAATGCTTCTAAGGAGAGCGTCTCAACGCTATTTTGAAGTTGTTATTAGATTTATGCTCCAATGACAATAATGATCGTTAGCAGTTAAAACGTAGCGTCTTTGGCTTGTTTTTGAAACTAGCAAATATCCGCAATAGACGAAAAAAATTATATAATTATCTCAGTTTGTCTGTTAGCATAAAAACTCAAAACGTAACAAGCTAAACGGATGAGAAATGGTATGTTTCTTTACAACAAAATTGTGGATTTTCATTTCGGACGACATACGTCTATGGGATTATGTCTATTTGTTCATGAAATTTTGGACCAAATTCATCAACTGACTGAATGTCTTTTGGCCTCTCTACTCGTTTTCAGAAAAAAAATTTCCTTCTTAATAGTAGTGATTCCACACTATTGAGAAGGAATGGCTACTTCTGAAACACAACAGTAAACAAGGCTGGTCCAATTTAACGATTGTCTCTAGACACTCCACAGCTTACAGCTATCCTAAATTTGTAAAAATATGCATCTACTCCAATATTCATTTGCAAGATTTAAAACGGCTCAAGGAAGATTCGCATACTTTTTCAGGTCTAAAGTACAGGATCTACAAAATCTTATTTTAATAGTTCTAATACAGAAATGTTTAAGGAAACAATCAGAACTCAACAACTTAACGCCGACATTAAAAAGGTTAAAAAATCACTATATAAAAGTATGCGCAACTTTCGAAAGAAAACCTTGTTGACAATTTTTCAAAATACATATTTCTAGATATTTATACATACATTTCTAAACACTATTTGCGTCAGTACTATACAGATGAAATGCCGCGAAAAGAGATGTCAGAAAATCCTGTAAGTATAATTGCCAAGCACTTTTTAAAACAATAACTGCTTCGTTTAATCTATATTGTCTTAAAATAGTTCACTAGCAGGTTTATTCAATAAAGCCTTCCTCTTTCATTCAAGTGTTGTTCTCTACCACATTGCTAGGTGGTGGGTTTTGGGTTCTGCGCTTGGAGCAAGAATTTTTGAGTTGTTGATGTGATATACAGTATTGCAGGTATAGTTTCAGATGAATTTACTTTTCATCTTTGTCATTTTCGTAATTTTCTTTGAGACATTAGCAGTGACGGAGGAAAATTATGCTTTTAGTATAAACTTTCATTTTCTTTTCACTGATTATTTCGCTTTGCTTCTAAATTGGTTCTTCGAAAAAGAATGAATTATTGATAACATTCGGAAGATTTAAGTGAGTACAAAATTTGTAAAACATTTTTAAAAATTATAGAGATTATAATTTTTTAAAATTTTTCTACCCCATTCAAGTTATTTATCTCTTATTATAACAGTTAGCATGTTTTGAGCGAATGGTAAATTTTAATTATTTCTTTTTTTAGAAAAATAAAAAATTAATTTGATTTAAATTTTGATTTTACTACCGGTTTCAAGATTAATGTATCTATTTCTTACTTTTGATATAACACAAAACGAAAAGTAAGTATACGCAATTTCTAATTAACATTTCAGAAATATACGCTTTTGTCCAGAGTAAAACATTACGTCTGGAAGAAAAGACTTAGAGTAATATATATATATATATATATATATATATATATATATAGAGAGAGAGAGAGAGAGAGAGAGAGAAAAATATAATATAAAAAAGGTTTTAGCTATAAAGGCCAATCCCAATTAGGCATTTTTAAATTTAAAAATTAAATATAAGAGACAAACATGAGAATTACCGTATTTCTGATCTTTCATAGAAAACGTTCCTACATCATACATTAATAATTTTCTTTTTAAAGTTATATTTCAAAATCTTATGGAGCTGCTGATTTCTTATGGGCTAAAAACTTATACATAGTTATTATCCAACTCTAATTGTATAAAGAAACCGTTTCAAAACGTTAGAATTTAAGAAAAAAAATTGTTTAAAAGATTGAACTGAAAATTTGAGTTCCGTATTTTCAAAAATAAATAAATAAAATCTCTTTTAAATGGAGCGAAAAATAAATTTTTATAGAATATCTAATCATTTAGAACATCTTTTATGACTTAATATTAGGATGCAATCGCGAGTACATTTGGCTACAAATGAAATGCTTTGAAGCGATAGAGATAAAAATATACTCTATATTGTCATTCAAGTACAAGTAAATTTGAAGAAAGTATTCTATAGAAAGAGAATTCACTCTCCCATAAATCCCTACATGTGAACCTTTTTTAACAATGTAGTTCGACGGCATGACCGAGCAAACTGCTGAACATTATTGCTGAAGATTATAGTCTATTATTAGAGTACTAGGCACAAACCTTGAAATTGAATTTGAGCAGATGGCAGATAATGATATCGCCCAATAACCCGATTTATATACATTCTAATTCCTCAGCTACATTTTTAGTCTCAAGAATAAGTCCTTCTTTCAGAACACATGCAGATATCGGTAATATATATGA
>BGPR01000625.1:437297-454505 GCA_013235015.1 Araneus ventricosus
AGCTAAATATGAAATAGATACTTAGAGGATGGTAGAAGGTAATATATTTGTATTATCTTAGTTATTCGGTACAAACCTTGAAATTGAATTTGAGCAGATGGCGGATAATAATATTGTCCAATAACCCGATTTATATGCATTCTAATTTTCCTCAGCTACATTCTTAGTTTGTCTATCTTTGTTTATAATTCAATTAATTATTAAGCATTTTTTCATTTAAGTATGGCTGTAATTTGAATTCCATAATTTAATTTTTAATTTATCTCCAAACTATATTACTTATATATCGTATATATGCGCAAAATGATCGCAATTCCTCATTCATTTATTTATTATTATTTTTTTTGTTCACAAATTTTGCATTCCATTTTCTTTCGCTAGTAAACATACTTTGTTCTCAAAGGGTAAGCAGCTGATATTCACGCTAAAAATAATTTGTAAATATTTTACAAACTTACTTGATCCAGTGACTTCATGTATTTTCTTAAATCATAACTGTTACAAGCAAAAAATATCACTAGCAACTCTGATACATTGTAATTGGTAGTAAATGTTCTCAGAGCAACTAACAATAGTCTAGAAACATAATGAAAGAAAGATTTGTAGTTACATATGCAAATATAAATAATATATCAATAGGAGTCTAAAATGTTTTTATAAAAATGACCAACTCTCAGAAATAAAGTCACATTCATTTATTTTTTCTCATTAATGTTTTTTATCAGCTACCTTAAAAACAGCTACCTTAAAAAACACCGTGCAAATGAAATAAAGGGATTTGAGCTGAATGTCACACACGTTTATTCAAGATTCTCTCTCTCTCTTCCTCTTTGCCTGAATTTGTTATTTTTTTGTATGCATTTTTTCTTCACTGCTAAAGCTTTTTCTGAAGAACAAATTAGGAAGTCTTCTCTTACATTATTTATTGCCTTCCAGATCGCATTTCTGTAGAATCATTAAGGATCTAAAATGTTCTTCACGTCTTTTAGGGCCTCCATACCAATTATTCTTGTCATTAAAAGAACGCTTCTTTGTCGAAAAGTGACTTCAGAGTTACACTAAGAAAACTCTAATGCAATTAATACTCAAAAAAGTAACTGAAAGTGACTGTCCTTTTCTAATGTTAATGCTAAATCTTGTTCTTAGAAACCAATTTGCATTTTTCTCTGTAATTACGAAATCTAACGTATTGTATCTGAGTCAAGTTTCTTATAGATTCTCAGAATATGTAATAATTTTGTTGTCTTTCCGTTGAAATGTTTGCCAAAAATAGAATAATTAGTCTTCTAAATCCAAAATTTTTAATTCCGATTAGGGTTATGATAAATATTTTAATACTTATTTTCATCAGCAGAATAATGCATCTTTAACTAAAAGTGAGAGGAAAGTATCAATATATATTACAATATATTAAAACATTTTAGTTATATGTGATTTAGTTAGTTATATTAGATGGGTAAATGTTTATATTAAACATTTACCCATGAACACATCTAATATTCGTAACGAATAAAAAAATATATATGTAGAATTATTAAAATATTTTAAGAAAAGAAATTAATTGGATAAAAAATTGTTCGTCATAATATAAATATATTTAAAAATATCGTTTGGCCGTAAAATTGTAATATGTAACTTGTTAATAATCATGTAAATAATATAATTAAAGTAATAAAATTTTTGTTATTTATAGTGCCTAATTATCTGGAATTTAAGTTATGCACGTAATTGATAAGTATTCATGGGTATGCAGCAAATTCTAACCGCTATATAATTCAATATAACTATTTAAAGATATAAGTTTAAAAAATATCAATTTGTGTACAACCCCTCATCTTTTAGCTTCTCTTCGACAGGAGCTAAAATTCTGCTCGTTGTAATGCCGATATCTTTCTGAATACTAATGATATTGAACTGAATTATTTTATATAAGTTGCCCAATATATCTGGCTTTAAAGTTGTGAAAGAAAAATTACACTATGTTTCGCGCATGCGCAGTAAAACACTATTTACTAAAAATGCTCATAATTCCTGTAATATTCAACAATTCTTTTTCAAAGTTTTACACAAATGCTTCTCTAACATATTGTCATCTTTTCTGTAAGTTTCGTATAATATAACAGAAAACTCTGCATGCTATAAGCAAAACACAGGTGGAAAAATTTGAAATTTTTTAAGAAAACCTTTATACCTTCCCAAATATTTGAGCTGGGTTTACAAAAATTCCTGTAAATATTATGCACATTAAACATTACCATTTCTGAAAGTTTCATCTTGTTATCAGTATTCTGTGAAGCGGGGTGGTCCAAAAACGCTTTTGTCTTCATCAGTTTGTACACGGCCCCCTAATTGCCCTCAGGACCGAATCTTCAATGTAAAATGTGAGTTATTGTTTATTCTTTACATGTCTGAAGTTTAAAGGTAATCGGTTAAACCATTTCGGAGAAATTCTAAAAAATGTGAAAATCAGCAAGTGTCCGGATACTTTTGGGCATATAGTGTATATGATCCAATCACTTTATTCATTAATCTTCTGAAAGGGATTAACTGCAAACAGTTACAAAAAACGATTTGTAAATTTTGTCTCTGAAAACAAATCTTAAAACTGAAAAGTAACCAATCGAAATAAGTCTTATGCATCTAAACTTTAACCCTCTCATTCCGAGCGAGGCGGTCCTGGGCGGCCTAGAAATTTCCCCTTAACAGCAACGAAGGCCGGTCTGAGGCGTTTCCCTTCTTCTGAGGAGAGGAAGGCTTTGAAATCGTTTGGGTGATAAGCGCGGTAGATGGTCCAATAATCCTTGCCCATTTCCGTGCGCTTTAAGGGAAGGTTGTAGCAGTGGTGGGATAAATGACTACCCAGGTTGGAGGATTTCAATTCATGTCGCACCCTCCCAAAAAGTCCCGGTTTTAAAGGCGTAGAGGGAAAAAAGTCAACTCCGTCAATGTTAATACATCAAAATTTTCGGAAATAGTTTTTTAATTTCTTCCACTTTAATAATCTTCAAATATATTGTGAATTTTAGTCAAAATAAAAACATATATTGAGACAGATAGAAAAATTAAAAGTTGATAAGATATGTAAACGATGTTTTAAGTGGCTGAAACCTTCTTAATAGGCAGAATAAGGGCATTTGAAACAAATATGGTAGTTTCCAAACGTTGTTAAAAGAAATTATGCCAATCCGTTACAGAAAACAAAACTGACACAGATGTGTAATCGGGAAACAGCTTCAAATTTACATTTTGAACTTTAGGTACTTTTTACAAAATAATATTGAAAAGTTTGTCTCGCGAAATGAATATATGTATTTTGGCGTTATTATCAGTAGTGAACTCAAAATCAATGAAATTTTAGTTTGCTGAAAATTGCATAAGTACTTCCAAAATACTGAAGAAAGATAAAAATGTTCTGTGTTATTTTATTCATTGTATAACCAAAAGAAATAATTTTGACTTCATATGAACATACTCATTTCATATTTATATGTGATATTTAGTATAAAAACTGTTTCTATTAAATATTTCAGACCAAGAACAAACATTCTTAAAATTCAGTATATACTTATAGCAAGATCTAACCACTGAATCAACCGCATTGCAATCCCCCCTCTAGAAGAATTTCCGTAGAAGGAAGAGAAATTTTAAATAAATTGTAATTTTTAATACAGCAAAGAATTACGAAGGGAAAAAGCATAAGCTCTGTCTTTATCAACTGAATTATGAAATACGCGATTAATTAACTAAGGAAGGTATGTCAAATGATTTGCATGATGTTATGTTGAAGAAAAATATGCATGGCGCTTTAGTCTTCTTAGTCTCCAATTTTTAATAATTAATGAAAAATTTAGCCTTTGAAACTTTGATAATTAGATTACTAAAAAGAATTTTAATCCTTATTGGGAAACTAAAAGAAAATTTTCATATGAAATTAGAAAAAGATCCATTAACTTTTAGCAAAACTTCAAAACCTAATTAAATTAAACTAAAGAAATAAATAAGTTCTTATATTTTTAAATATACTCTTGCATGTAAAACTCCTAGTTCAGAATTAAATTTTCTCATTATAAATTCAAAAATTTCAATGGATGTGATTTAGATAAGAAAATGATGGAGAGCAGTAATAAAGCATTTTTATAAAACAATAAAAATATGAAAACAGACTAATTAGTTTCATGATAAAAAATCCTAATAGTTTCGTATGACAAAGAATTTGACATGAATAAAAAATTATATCTTTTAAAAGAATTTCTACACTGCATAATAACTTGCACTGAATCTAATATTGTGAAGAATGAATAAAATATAAAGTGAAGAAGTAAATAGTGAAGAATGAATAAAATATAAAGAAATATGAGAACGGTAAATTGTTGAAATTAGCAATTTTCCATATACTGTGTGTCTTATATTTATATTCGATTAGCTCAATATCTGCCATTATTTAATCACCTTTAATTTTCTCCTATTGCTCTTCGAGTTCGTACTCCCTTATGGCTTATGGACTCTTCTGGAGGGGGGCGCAGCGAGTATGTGGATGAGAAGACGCTGGATTAACAAACGGGTTCTCGCTTCTCCTGATACCATAGTAATGAAGGAGGGCTTAATGGACCTTATGCACCGTTTCGGTTGAGAGTATAGAAAAACAGCTGTGGAGGAATAAACAAAACGATCGGCCTATAAGTGACTCAGAAATAAAAGCAGTTCTGAGCCAGCTGTTTAAGACTGACCAATGGCTGCCGCCGGTAGGTCAGGTGTCGGAGGATGTGACGTCACATGCATACGGTCCATTGACTTCACTTTAATGACGGGACTGACGTGGGTGATGGCCATTATGTGTCCACCTTGAATTCCCTTGTTGATGTCCTGACGATTATCTTTCAAATGACACCGGACGCATAGGCAACGTGGGGGTATTTCCTCCTTGTGTACTCTCTTTTCGAAACCTTGTATCATACTTGTTGATAAAGTTATAATATATATTTTAAATCTAAATTTCTTATCCTAAAAGGGCTTTCAGGGTATTCTTTAAATATAAGCTGAATTTTTTTTCATGCTTGATTATGAAATTGCTTTCTAGAAATTGATATTAAACTTAGTGAAAGTACTATCACGATTCAACTCGTATACTTATTGTGAGAAACTTTTTTTACTTTCACACAATTACTACGATTTCACATTTCATTCATAAGACTTTTGATTTAATAAGTTGAATTACTGAACTGTTATGACTCTTTTTGAAAGTCCATCAAGTTAATAGAGGCTCCACCCATTCCCGTCAAGATTTTCAACTTTAGGCCAAGTTGAGTCGGTGTGGGAAATAAAAAATAAATGTTTAAATTTGAAGAAAATTATTTGCTTGAATGTAAAATTTTACCAATATGAATATTAACTTCAACGAACCCGTTATCCAACAAATTTATCGTACGCAGATAGTAATGGAACATTAAGCTTCAGTGTTCTGCTACATTCATCTCATTGCCTAACCTATGTAAGTATACGTTATATAA
The DNA here is from genome assembly GCA_013235015.1 of Araneus ventricosus. Lineage (NCBI taxonomy): Eukaryota > Metazoa > Arthropoda > Arachnida > Araneae > Araneidae > Araneus > Araneus ventricosus. Next base: position 442,805 of record BGPR01000625.1, read on the forward strand.
ATAAATATACTTTAGTTTTGATGACACAATAGTTTTTGGGGTGTTTAATCTAAAGGATCTGAGAACATGTTCTTTGCTCAATGTCGATTTCCTATTTTTATATAGAATAGGGAAATAAGTCCTGCGAAATTTTGAGAATAGTTATTTAAGAAAATAATTTTACCATGATAATAAACTAAGTAACATAAATATTCTATTCACATCTGAGATAATTTCATTTGTACATTTGTCATATTGTGTGTTAAAAAATTTTTCGCTCTTCTTACACTTGTAAAACCATTCTCGATAAAAAGGAACTGATTTTTTTACAAAGCTTATGAACGCTATTTATAAGATTATTTTTCTTCTGATAATATTTTTTTATTTCGTATTCATTTATATAAACAAAATTTAATATTTAAGTATGGTGATTTCAACGCATTAACATTTCTTTAGGATTTTAACTCTTTGATTTTTCATCAGTAATCTTGAGAAAATCAGTGGAACTGAATTTGATACTTTTCCACTTTATTTATACATTCTACAATATTTCTCTTTTAATTTTTGTACTTCACATAAAGCGCAATATTGGGGTTTTTTTGTTGCTCTCACACACCGCAATGTTTTCCTTTATAATTTTCTACTAACTGTTTACAAAATAATTTCTTTTTATTGCTCTCTATCAGTCTCTTTATATTATGAATAAAATGTAACATTTTTCTGTATACTTTTATATTTAGTATAGTGTCATTTTCTCCATTTTCTTTTTGTAAAATTGAATCCACATATTTCTACTCCGAAATCTATTGGATACAAGCATAATATTGAGGTGGGTATGTGGCACGAACCCCTTGACATTACAAATTATTTAACTCTTTAATAACGATGCAACTTTTTCTCCTAGTCCCTATAATACCGGGAATTTTTGACAGGGTGCGACATGAATTGGACTCTCCCAATTCGGATGGTCATTTACCCCACCTTCTCTTAAGGCGCACGGAAATGGGCTGTGCTGGGAAAGGATAATTGGACCCCTAACGCTCTTATCTCCGAAGCGATTTCAAAACATCACCTTCCCTCAAAAGAAACCAACCGCCTCAAACCGGCTTTCGTCGATGCTAAGGCGAAATTTCTATACATCCCCAGATCGCCTCGCTCTACGAGAGAGTGTTAACCTCCTAATTAGATGGCATATTAAATATAGGATATTTATTGTTATTTGAATTCTATATAAGAACGCAAATGTCATATAATATATTTGATATTGTCCAAGTTATTTTTGTCTCTTAAATTTATTATTAATTGATTTAGTTACATAAGTGTTATAGTAAATTTAATAATTCATTGCATACGTCAAAGTCTTCATTGTATGTGTAGGTATTAGAGCTAGCTTGTTGAAACTAAAATCGTACTATTTCAGGTAAGGGGAAATAAACATGAAATATCCTGTAGTTGTAAAAAATTCATTCAATTCCAGAAGTTTTAACTTTAATGGATCCCGATCCATCATGATATCCACTGACTGAAATGGTACTTTAAATCTTGTCGTTCACACAGCAATAAATGTTTGTTAAGAAACTTTAAACGAACTGTAATGCCGTAATTCTGTTGACAAACTAGTTCAGCATTCGTGTCGACGCATTCTGAGCGATCACGGAAAAAGGTCTTCCTTTTTTATTTTTTATAGTTGCTTAGTTACCCCTAAAAGGAAAAAAGAGGCCCTTCGAAAACGGAATAGCCAAATCCCGGAATATACAGGAAAATAACAACGAAAAGGTAAAGAGAAAGGAAATACTAAAAGGAAGAAATCAAGGATATGGGCTGAAGAGAATATTTTCTCTGAGATTTTTTCTATGGAGTGAACGGAAGCGTGATTGAATGTCATGCATTCATTCAGAAGACTGTGCTTTGAGTTTTAAAGAGGCATATTTCCTGGATATGTCGTTCCCTTTTGGAGTGATAAAACAAGAAAACAGTGGGGATTTCTTTGTATGTTTTCAGAGAGGCTTATTGGTTAAAATGTATATGGTATAAATCTGTTTTCTTTTTTAGGCGTTTTGAAAGAATTTCACTTTCCTGGGTTCACCCAAAATAACGATCTTCAATTTCTACGCATTATTCCTGTTGCCAGGAAAATTCGAGGAATTCAAACGAAATGTTGTCCAGATAGTAAAATCATCCGAGAATACAGGATGCTAATACGGTACGTTTTCTTTATGTTTCTGATTCATGTAGATAGGGGTCTGGTCTAGTGTTTTGGTTCTTATTTCAATGGGCGGAACACTTTGTAAAGATATTTAACATCTGAAAATTGAATATAAATATGTAATGCTTGAATGATAGATTCTTGTTACATCAAATAACATTTTTTATCAAATACTAATACCTGGAATACGGCTAACTACCGAATTGTTAAATATGAAACTATAAACTAAAAATAAGAATTTTTACATTGTGGAAGACAATTATAAGCTTTCTCAAGAAAACAACAACCATTCTTGTTGGAAATTCAAATGAAATTGTTCAGTCACTGAATGAAACGTTTTCATGACGTAGCCGAAGTTACGGCACTAGTCGAAGTTGATTGGTTGTTACAATCTATATGTATTTTGTTAACTTGTGTTTTTAGTACATGCAGTCGAATGAATGGCTGTCCGTGAGTGTGTAAGCTGCAAGAAAGCAGCATGTTTCTTTTAAGTAACTGTATTAAAGCTATTTTTTATTTTAAACTAACTGCGTGGTATCTGCGTTAACTCTGCAACATTACATTCACGACATGCCAACCATTCTGTTATTTCTGGCTTTTTTTTATTGTGGAAAACTTTACTAACATGCGTTTATAATTAGAATATACATTTTGTTAAATTTTTAATTCCTTAGCGAGTAAATTTATTTTTAAATATTTTTCTACTAAACTGTAGCCTGGTATTACAAAGTTAAACATTCTCAGCTGTTTAAAGTCATTTATGAAAATTAGATTTAAATGCGTAATTTCAGCCCCGGCATAAGTTGCTACGCCTAGGACTCGAAAGAATCCTATGCCAAAACGCTATGATAAGTGTTACAAATCAATATTATTCTCAATAAAGCAAATCCTAAAATCTTATAAATTTTTTTTTATCAAAGATAAAGATGGAAGAGTAATTTAATAATTCATATTGACGCAAACTCTGGAATTGTATTCTTATAGGACTATGCATGGTGTTTAGAAGACAGAAAGTTTTAGCAAATGCGATAGAGAAGAAGCTTGCAGAGCACGATCTGACATTATGCGCTGAAGTGAGGAAACGAGCTAAAAGGTATCTTTGTGATTTTTGTAAATGCTGAATATTATAATGAATAGAATAGTTTATTGGAATAGTAATTTAAGGAGATTTTGTTTCATATGCCTCCTAGGTGCGACTAGGACTTAGATGGCACGACTTAAGATACCAGTATCCTTATCCGAACCAATGTTATTACTATATGATTTGTTTATTTCATTAGAAAAAGTATATGTATTTTTAATTTTTTTGTAATAAACAGCTGCAAAATTCCTAGAAATTGTTAATAAAAAGAATTTGTCCATCATTTAGTACAACAAGAAATTTGTAGACTTTTTTCCTTAGGGGGTACGACTTAAGCAAACTTACCCTATTTGTTATGTTTTGCAGTTATATTTTCGGAAATTATTAAGGAAATTTCACTTAATATTTCATGAATTAAAATTTAGAAAAAAAGAATACGATGTCCACATTCCCACCCTCTTAAATATATTTTGAATGTATAGTTGAATATAGAAAATATATTCATGTTATTATTGCAGAATATATTTAAGAGAGTTGCTGTTTTTGACCTATTTTTCAATGACCTGCTGTCTTTTCTACAGATGGAAATTGTGACAACTGTTATTTCCAAAGTTTACTGTCGAATTTGAGATACAATAGGGCATGTGGTCATTGTTATAAAACATATAGATGATTCATATTTTAAACGGTTTTTCATGAAGATATAGAACTAAAAGTCGATATTTAAAGACTAGTTTCAATTTTCACTCAGAAAAATTATCCAAATTTTATTTTAAAAAATAGACAATCTAGCAAAAGTAATTAGTAGCTCATCAGCTGGGCTAATTATGTTTCGATATGTGAAATAAATTCGATACGAGGAAAGTTTTTGGAAGACTTAATTCAAGAAAAATCTCTTACCCAACTTCAAAACTTCTTTAAAGGAACAAAAGTGAAGCATATGCTGTATTTCTAGTTAGAAATTCACTGGACGCGTATGAAGGCAAGAATTCTGCATTTTTAATGAATAAAGAAATATTAATATAATCTTAAATTTCATTTAGTACTATGTGCTGAGTGTCAATCTTAGCGTAAAAATATCCACATCGTTGGAGTGCGTTTTATTAAATCAGCTTTTAAAGTGGCATATGCGTAATTAGAAAGATAATGAAATAACATATTTTTCGTCTATAGAATAATGATCTTCATTCATTTATCTCAAAAACAGTTTTCAGCAACCATAACTAGTTGAAATGTTCTGAGAGAGATATAATTAAGAAAGACTAAAATTCTAAATTCTAAAATTGTTTTTCCTTTCTTAACGTCAGAAAAACTGTCGACTTAAGAAATTGTTTTTGTCGTATTCAGAGAATTTTAATTTCCTCTTTTATTCGTGTTGTTAAATGTCACTAAACAAAAAGAATTTTAATTAATTGCTTTTATGCATTTCAATTGCCTTTGGCCTTTTCGCCAGACATAGATCTTTTTATGTGGAAATCGTAGGAACTTAATAAACTTTAATTTGCACAAGAAGGATATGTAATTTAAAAGCCATTAAGATTTCAAAGAATAAAATTAATGCTTTTTTGACCCAAACATATATATTTTGCATGTCATTGTGTAAACTTAGACTTTCAAAAATCTATAAACAATTTTAATGTTTTTTAAATTTGTTGTCCTTTAAGTAATTGCTTTGTGAAATCCTCAATTATTCTGACAATTTACCTTGAAAACAATTTGAACAATGCAGTAGACATTAATTTAGAATAAGATGCAAAAGACTGATGAGATGTCTCCGTTTTCACTGGTTAATCTTTAAGTATTTGGTTTGTCAAATATTCAATTATTCTGAGATTTACATAGAAAAGAGTCTGAGTAAACCAATAGACAGATTCAGTTATAAATTAATATAAGAAGCAAAAGGCTGATGTGATGCTTTATGATATTAATAATGCACTAATAAGCAAGTATCAGTAAAGCTAAGAAACACATATGCAACATTCAAAATATTACTGCTAATCGCTTGGATAAAAAAAATTAAACACAACTATCCGTACTTATAACGCCTAACAAATCACTCTCAGCTAATTAAAAAAAAAGAATTTCATTTAGTCTCCTTATAACCTAGACATATAGACGAACCTATAATTTGTACAATATTATTCGTGAAAATCTAGGTCAGGATTCGTCCGAAACACAACCACATACTTTAGCTTCCAGGATAAGTATCCAGATTTTGATTCAGAAACCCATAAAAATATTCAATGACATTCCAGATTATTTCAATTAAAAAAATTGAATAACTTTCCACTTATTTAATAAATAATATTAATAATATAGGGAGCAACAACAAAAAGAGGTAAGGTAAAATACATTTACCAGAGGAATTTTTTATATAGGATAAATGCATTTACCAGATCCTGCTTGAAAAAGAGTAGAAATTAAAGCCAAATTGAAGCGTTATCGTTCCAAAAAGCAGAATAGAATTTTTGTTTTTCGTTTGTGTGCAATGTACTTACCCATTTATTTTCAAAAATATATTTAATGTTTTGGCATAATACACTTTAAATCTTACCACATGTTTACACTGCTTCTTATTTTGACTAACTCGATTACAAAGATATGCATTACTTATGAAGCATAATTATATTGAAAATTAAAACTTAAATTATAAATTAACTGAAAACAAAAATTGCAAATATAACAATTATTTGCTCAATGAAAGAAAAAGTTTATACAATGTAGTATTTTATCTCATGCCAGTGAATTTTTTGTATTCATTTCATACAAAACATATACAAATATTTCAGACGGAAATTTTGTATGAAATGAATTTTCCAAACCCATTTACGAAATTATGTATTTCATATGAAATACGAAATTTGGAAATAAGTCACTTTTCGTTTCTAAAAGAGGACTGTCAATACCTTTTAAACTTTTATTCATATTTTTGCCAAAATTTTTGAACTCATCTTTAATCATTTAAAGATATTCTTTCTTTAGAACCATGTTTTCACTTTTATATTTTTTTCCATTACACGGAAGTTGTTGAAAATTTCAAATAGTTCAGAAGATATGTATTGGCTTCTTGTGTATTTAACTGATTATATTAGACTTTAAGAAGACTATTCTTAAATACTAATCAAATATTTACAAAAAGATTAAAAGCAAAAACACTTCTTAACTTACCGTAAATGCGTACAACGTAACTTCGTTCTTCCGTACTCGTTTTCAAATCAAGTTCAAAGCAAGATAATATCTGGCTGTTGCCATTCATCTGAAAATCAACTATCTTATAACAATAAATATATTGAAGTCCTGCTTTTATCAGACATTAATAATAATTATGCTTACATTTAGAAATAATCTTTAATCATTTAAAAATATTCTTTTTCATTTTTATTTTATTTACATTATAGGGAATTGTTGAAAATTTCAAATAGTTCAGAAGACAAGTCAGTTTAAAATGTAAAGATTTTGATTCTAAATGTTCTAGACTATAATAAGAATGTGTATTATATTAAAGTAAAAATTTTGAAATTTATTTTTTTGATGTTTTAAATTGATTTGAAAGCAAATCATCTAATCTATGAATATTAGGAATTTTTGTTTTAATTCTTTTTCTTGAATTTACATCCTGAAAAAAATTGAATTTTATAATGATAAAAATGTGTTACTCTAGAAATCTATATACTGCAAAAATATAAATATCCTTTGTCATCACCAAATACTACGCAGATGTTACTCACATAAAATATTCGAAGTGAAAATAATTTGCAAACTAAAGCACTTTAAGAATTCACAACCAAATTGAGAACGATTGTTTGCATTAATGGACTTTATGTAAATGAAATAATCATGTAATTCTTTTTCACTGAAGTTGACTGATAGTAAGACATTTAGTAATTGGGTTCAAAGTCCTTTAATGGTAGGTATATAGAAAATTTACCGAATTTGCTCGTTCATCACGATTTCAAAACCTGTTCTCCTGTTAAGTACATATTTTATTACAGAAATACATATACTTTCATTTTGTTAATATAACTTAGCCGTAAACTTTTCCTTGAGGTTTGTATTGGTAGATTATTTTCATCTCTTTATACGGACTTTTACAGATGATGAGCAACTGAAGGATCGAGGTTGATCTATTCGGTTGATAGTAGCCTTGTAGATAATAGTATTACCTCATTCTAACTAAATCTCATCATAACTAAAGAATAGGTGTGCACGAACACTGATCCTACGTTCACATAACTCTCTCTTCACTTCTTGTCAAATAATTTCTTAACTGGATAACTAGGATTTAGTTTACCTGTTTTATAAAACTAAAAAAAACCAGTACAAATGACACAAGATGTTGTCTCGTTCAGGTAGAAGTGACTTAGTCCATCAAACTTTTTTGACGGACTACTGCAGTCAATTTGAATTTGAAATCAATTATTTCGTGATACAAATCTGTTAACTAAACCCTAGTAAATAAACCGTAATAGATAGAAATCTGTTAAATAAGTTTAATTGTTATCATAACGACTCAAAATTAATTAACTTTGACTTGACAACCTCTTGAAACTATAATTTTGGACTTAGTGAATTTGCCTGAATGACGACAATATATATTTGATGCCAATATCATAAGTTTCCAAAGACATTAGCAGATGGACGCATTCGAAACTGATAGGCAAAGGTCGTTACAAGTTATAAAATGAATTGATAATGAATTAATATTTATATTAAAAAATTGCTGTTAATAATATTGCAAATCTGTAAAGTTTCACTGTAACAAATACATATTCTTTAACAATAATTAAATGATGGATCGAATGAGGAACGCAAACCATAGTAAAAGAAAATGGTGATAATTTAGTAGTGAAACCTTCATCTCTCACTATAAAAAGATATCACTCAAAGATCAAATGTCCTAAAAAGCGATGTCTTCAACTTACAATTTCGCGTTATCTTCTTACATCTCACAGCATTTAAATAAGTAATATTCTAGTTGATAACGAAGCAGGTTTTATACACATTTCACACTTTTGTTCTCATGGCAGCTCTTTTTCTTTAATCGTTTTGATTGCATGTAACCCATTGTGAGAAATGTACGTTTAGTAGCAGAAACTGGCAGTAGTGATGAAGTAGCATCACTCACATGGTATGATATCTTTAGATGGTGACCAAAATAAGAAACATGCTGTTTTATTAGATTGCTCAATAAGCAATTGTGATTTAGGACTTGTCTCTAGCTACATATTATCTCTTATTCATCTGTTTCTGGAAATAACTTCGTGAGTCATCGTTTAACAACATTCAGGGGACTGTATCTGTAATGCGCGTTAAACGAGTATCCGAAAGTTGTGTGCATTCTTCATACATAAAATAAAAATTTTCTTGCTATATGAACTTAAAATGCATGCTATAATCAATGTATAAGACTTTATTTACTGAAAGCATTTTGACTTAATGAAAAACAGTTTCATATTTTTACTTTTATGTGAGTGTGATGCTTGAAATCTAAATACAATTTTGAAATATTTCTTTTACTGCCATGGGATTGAAAGATCATGGGTTTCAGATCATATTTCGCAGGAGATCCGACATGATAGCTTAACCCATATTTCCTCATGTCCTAAAAATTGGAGAGCACACTTAAGTGACCTATATATAAATCCTTTTGAATATTTTCATTCTAATTAAAGACGATTTGTTATTACTAAATTTTTGTAATGACGATTTTCGCAGATTTTTTTCTTACATTTTCAATACACATTTTTTTTAAAGTTTTGACCTTTAAGAAAAACATTCATAAAAATTCATTGAGATATTATTCCATATTTTTGTACTAGCTAAATTCACCTCCGAAAAAGGTATAGAAGGTCAATTTTCCCAACAATTTCGATTGTCCTATAAATAGGACGATGGTATAGTCCATTACTACCTAACCCCCATCAGTTAGTAATGGAGAAAGTCCTTTCTTTCTTTGTTACATTCCAAAGATTGCACCTATATAAGTAATACAGGAGTCAGCAGTCTGTCTGAGAGTCACTTATGTGTAGATCATGTCCAGACATGATGGATGGAGTCAATTGTTCTCAAAAAATTGAATAATAATGTTCATGCAGTTAGTTGTATTCTCAAACTCATCGATGGAGACATAGTTTGTCCCGCTTTCGCATGCTTGAATTTTGTTTTCTTTTGAAAATTATTTTAATGCTAAAATTTTAAAATGCTACTTGAGTTTTTAACTGCGCAGGAAGGCGTGGAATTTTGTGGACTTTAGACTACAGTGATTTAGACCACAGAAACAATAAATTACTGATTCTATCTCCAGACCTCCATGCACTGATCGGCAATGAGGATATTGATGATTCGCCTACGAGGGAAATGGAAGAAACAGTGTGTGATAAAATGACACACTTGACAAATGATGACAATGTGCATTACATCGTATAATAAACATAAAAACGGAGTTGACCTATTTTATAATCGTGTGGCATTTTTTTCTTTGAATTGTTGTAAAATAATACATCAATTCAAAGAAAAAAAATAGTACTGGCCTTTATTTATTAATGCTTTTGAAAGGGCCTTTTTTGCTTCATCGAAGCTCGATCAGCTTTTTAGTGATGATAGTCTGAGCTTGCTTGATTTTCGAAGATACTTTACAGTTACCAATTAGGGAGTTTCTATTCAAAGGAATCCATCATGTAGGAAATTAGTTGTTCAACAAGCTAATGAAGATTTTTTTTAAAGTTTAAAAATGAACATGTTATTGTAAAAAACCCAGGAAACCGACAAAGAAGATGGCAGCTAAAACTCAGTGCAGCAAAACCAACAACTATCTGCAAAATATGTAACGTTGGATTATGTTTAAGCTGCTTTCTCCCCTTCCACCTAAGTAAGGACTAATAGCAGTGGATTGTAACCATTGTCCAATTTTTAGAACAGACTGTGCTGACTACACTAATAAAATTTTGGTAAGTTTTTTTTTTATGTTATGTGTATAAATAGGCTTAGAGGAACACATATTTAAGACTTTTTAAAAAGAAATATTAATTATTTCAATGCTTGTACAATATGTGTTAATGTAATCTAAACCTATTGCTGATAATAAGCTGTAAACATTTTCTGAGGCATGACAGTTTTTAGAATGGAATATTGGCCGAAGAATTACACTTTACATTTCACCATGATTTAAAAATACGTATTCCATCCCATAATAATCCTGTTGCAGCCTTTTAAAGGCACGTTCTTTACACCAATTATAAAAAAAAATTACTTATAAAAATATAAAAGTTTAGAGAGACACACTTTTATAGCGTCATAGAGTAGAAACTATGTTTTTTTCACCAAAACTGTGAACATAAAAAATAATCGTAAATATTTTCAACTGGAATATTAACCCTCCTATCGTCAGACCCGAGATATCCGAGTGAACTTTTTTCCTCTCATAACGGCAGACCCGAGACTGTCTCGGGAAAGAAAAGTTCCATGTAAGTGTCAGACCCGAGATTTTCCTTCTACAAGTTTTTCTCTCCCCCCCAGGTGTCACTCGGCGACATAATGAAAGGGAGTGTCTGTGGTCACGGGAGGGTCAGTTTGACCAACTTTTCTGAGAATACTCAAAGAAGGGTCTTCTAACAAAGGATTGTGTCACAAAGAGTCAAGGTTAGAAGTCATCTGTCACTACCGAACGATAACAGGTCTAATAGACCCCCTACGGCGCGAAAATGACCACAAAAGGGGGTTGAAATCCTTTTATCCACAACCTCAGAATTTGAATAATAACCTTCTCTTTTAGCGTGGCAATTTCGTCAAACGTAGCAATCTGAAAGCCTAACGGCTCGAGGGTTAATCACAATTAAGTTATATTTTAATTTTCTTCGAATGCTATTCGTTGTGGCATAATTTCTTTGCAGTATTGTACTCAGGGCCTCATGTTATAGATAGTTTGAGTCGACGTCTATATGCTCTATAAAAAATATTTTCTTCCCTCTTTCACCCTATACATACGTGCCCCTGAAATTCTGCATTATTATTATTTTTTCACATTTTTGTATTTATTATATTTCATAATGCATTATTATAAATAATATGATATCTGGTATTCATTTTTTTTCTCAAATTCCGTACCAAATGTCACCACTATACGGAATTAATATTTGGCTAAAATCAATCGATTAACCGATAATTATGTCAAAAAATATTAGAATATTGCATTTTAATTACAATTTATTTGTGATTGAGTTCATAAAATTAAGGTTAGAGCTCATGCTCTCATTTGTTTTCTTTATTATATGTATATTTTTTGAAATAATAATAGATTACTACAAGACCACTGCCCGCCTACAAGTTATACTTAAATTAGAAAGGAGCACTAAACCTGAAGATATTATAGCATAAGTATAGTTGCAGAGGCTGCTCAAGATGCATCTGGAACTGGAGAATTTCCATGACGCACTGAT
>BGPR01000625.1:460699-479283 GCA_013235015.1 Araneus ventricosus
AAATAAATTGGACAAAATCAAATATATTATATGACATTTGAGTTCTTATATAGAATTGAAATAACAATTAATATCCTATATTTAATGTGCCATCTAATTAGGAGTACTCTCTCATCGAGCGAGGCGATCTGGGGCTGTCTATAAATTTCGCCTTAACATCGACGAAAGAAAGTTTGAGGCAGTTGGTTTCTTTTGAGGGAAGGTGATGTTTTGAGATCGCTTCGGAGATAAGAGCGTTAAGGTGTCTAATTATCCTTTCCCGTCACAGCCCATTTCCCTGCGCCTTAAGAGAAGGTGGGCTAAATGACCATCCGAATTGGGAGAGTCCAATACATGTCACATCCTCTCAAATGGCCCCGGTATTATAGGGAATAGGATAATATGGATAGGATAGTATACTCTAGGATAATATACTTTAATACCTGCGCATACAATGAAGTCTTTGACGTATGCAATGAATTATTAAATTTACTATAACACTTCTGTAACTAAATCAATTAATAATAAATTTAAGAGACAAAAATAAATTGGACAAAATCAAATATATTATATGACATTTGAGTTCTTATATAGAATTGAAATAACAATTAATATCCTATATTTAATGTGCCATCTAATTAGGAGTACTCTCTCATCGAGCGAGGCGATCTGGGGCTGTCTATAAATTTCGCCTTAACATCGACGAAAGAAAGTTTGAGGCAGTTGGTTTCTTTTGAGGGAAGGTGATGTTTTGAGATCGCTTCGGAGATAAGAGCGTTAAGGTGTCTAATTATCCTTTCCCGTCACAGCCCATTTCCCTGCGCCTTAAGAGAAGGTTGGCTAAATGACCATCCGAATTGGGAGAGTCCAATTCATGTCGCACCCTCTCAAAAAGTCCTGGAATTATAGGGACTAGGAGAAAAAAGTAGCATCAGGATTAAAGACTTAAATAATTTGTATTGTCAAGAGGTTCATGCCACATACCCTCTTCAATATTACGCTTGTATCCAATAGAGTTCGGAGTAGAAATATGTGGATTCAATTTTACAAAAAGAAAATGGAGAAAATGACACTATACTAAATATAAAAGTATACAGAAAAATGTTACATTATATTCATAATATTAAGAGACTGATAGAGAGCAATAAAAAGAAATTATTTTGTAAACAGTGAGTAAAAAATTATAAAGCAAAACATTGCGGTGTGTGAGAGCTACAAAAAAACAATATTGCGTTTTATGTGAAGTACAAAAATTAAAAGAGAAATATTGTAGAATGTATAAATAAAGTGGAAAAGTATCAAATTCAGTTGCACTGATTTTCTCAAGATTACTGATGAAAAATCAGAGAGTTAAAATCCTAAAGAAATGTTAATGCGTTGAAATCACCATACTTAAATATTAGATTTTGTTTATATAAATTAATACGAAATAAAAAAATATTATCAGAAGAAAAATAATCTTGTAAGTAGTGTTCATAAGCTTTGTAAGAAAATCAGTTCCTTTTTTTTAATCGAAAATGGTTTTATAAGTGTAAGAAGAGCAAAAAAACTTTCAACACACAATATGACAACTGTACATATGAGATGATCTCTGCTGTGAATAGAATATTTATGTTACTTAGTTTATTATCATGGTAAAATTATTTTCTTAGATATCCATTCTCAAAATTTCGCAGGACTTCTTTCCATATTCTATTTGAAAATAGGAAATCGACTATGAGCAAAGAACATGTTCTCAGATCCTTTAGATTAAATATCCCCAAAACTATCGGTCATCAAAACTAATGTATATTTATTTATATAATGTATACTTACATTCATTGCAATGAGATAAATGTAGCAGAACACTGAAGCTTAATGTTCCATTTCTATCTGCGTACGATAAATTTGTTGGATAACGGTTCGTTGAAGTTAATATTCATGTTGGGAAAATTTTACATTCAAGCAAATAATTTTCTTCAAATTTAAACATTTATTTTTTATTTCCCATGCCGACTCAACTTGGCCTAAAGTTGAAAATCTTAACGGGAATCTGTGGAACCTCTATTAACTTGATAGACTTTCTAAAAGAGTCTTAACAGTTCAGTAATTCAACTTATTAATTCAAAAGTCTTATGAACGAAATATGAAATCGTAGTAATCGTGTGAAAATAATAAAAGCTTTTCTCAAGTATAAGAGTTGAATCGTGATAGGACTTTCACTAAGTTTAATATCAATTTCTAGAAAGCAATTTCATAATTAAGCATGAAAAAAAATTCAGCTTATATTTAAAGAATACCCTGAAAGCCCTTTTAGGATAAGAAATTTAGATTTAAAATATATATCATAACTTTATCAACAAGTATGATACAAGGTTTCGAAAAGAGAGTAACCAAGGAGGAAAAACCCAACGCTACCTATGCGTCCGGTGTCATTTGAAAGATAATCGTCAGGACATCAACAAGGGAATTCAGGGTGGACACATAATGGCCATCACCCACGTCAGTCCCGTCATTAAAGTGAAGTCAATGGACCTTATGCATGTGAAGTCTCATCCTCCGACACGTGACCTGCCGGCGGCAGCCATTGGTCAGTCTTAAACAGCTGGCTCAGAACTGCTTTTATTTCTGAGTCACTTATAGGCCGATCGTTTTGTTTATTACTCCACAGCTGTTTTTCTATACTCTCACACCCAAACGGTGCATAAGGTCCATTAAGCCCTCCACCATTACTATGGCCTCAGGAGAAGAGAGAACCCGTTTGCTTATCCAGCGGCTTCTCATCCACATACTCGCTGCGTCCCCCCAGAAGAGTTCATAAGCCATAAGGGAGAACCTACTCGAAGAGCAGTAGGAGAAAATTAAAGGTGATTAAATAATGGCAGATATTGAGCAAATCGAATATAAGTATAAGACACACAGTATATGGAAAATTGCTAATTTCAACAATTTACCGTTTTCATATTTCTTTGTATTTTATTCATTCTTCACTAATAGCAAAAATATTAGATTCAGTGCAAGTTATTATGCAGTGTAGAAATTCTTTTAAAAGATATGATTTTTTATTCGTGTCAAATTCTTCGTCATACGAAAGTATCAGGACTTTTTATCATGAAACTAATTAGTCTGTTTTCATATTTTTATTGTTTTATAAAAATGCTTTATTACTGCTCTCCATCATTTTCTTTTCTAAATCACATCCATTGAAATTTTCGAATTTATAATGAGAAAATTTAATTCTGAACTAGGAACAATGGAGTTTTACACGCAAGAGTACATTTAAAAATATAAGAGCTTATTTATTTCTTTAGTTTAATTTAATTAGGTTTTAAAGTTTTGCTGAAAGTTAATGGATCTTTTTCTAATTCCATATGGAATTTTCTTTTAGTTTCCCAATAAGGATTAAAATTCTTTTTAGTAATCTAATTATCAAAGTTTCAAAGACTAAATTTTTCATTAATTATTAAAATTTGGAGACTAAGAAGACTAAAGCGCCATGCATATTTTTCTTCAACATAACATCATGCAAATCATTTGACATACCTTCCTTAGTTAATTAATCGAGTATTTCATAATTCAGTTGATAAAGACAGAGCTTTTGCTTTTTTCCTTCGTAATTCTTTGCTGTATTAAAAATTACAATTTATTTAAAATTTCTCTTCCTTCTACGGAAATTCTTCTAGAGGGGGCGATTGCAATGCGGTTGATTCAGTGGTTAGATCTTGCTATAAGTATATACTGAATTTTAAGAATGTTTGTTCTTGGTCTGAAATATTTAATAGAAACAGTTTTTATACTAAATATCACATATAAATATGAAATGAGTATGTTCATATGAAGTCAAAATTATTTCTTTTGGTTATACAATGAATAAAATAACACAGAATATTTTTATCTTTCTTGAGTATATTTCAAGTACTTATGCAATTTTCAGCAAACAAAATTTCATTGATTTTGAGTTCACTACTGATAATAACGCCAAAATACATACATTCATTTCGCGAGACGAACTTTTCAATATTATTTTGTAGAAAGTACCTAAAATTCAAAATGTAAATTTGAAATTGTTTCCCGACAACACATCTGTGTCAGTTTTGTTTTCTGTAACGAATTGGCATAATTTCTTTCAACAACGTTTGGAAACTACCATTTTTGTTTCAAATGCCCTTATTCTGCCGATTAGGGAGGTTTCAGCCACATATAAAAATCCTTTATATATCTCATCAACTTTTAATTTTTCTATCTGTCTCAATATATATTTTCATTCTGACTAAAATTCGCAGTGTATTTGAAGATTATTAAAGTGGAAGAAATTAAAAAAACTATTGCCGAAAATTTTGATATATCAACTCTTTAATCCCCAATTGACTTTTTTCCCTATAAACTCTTTAAAACCGGGACTTTTTGGGAGGATACGACATGAATTGGAATCTTCCAACCTGGGTGGTCATTTACCCCACCACTGCTATAACCTTCCATTAAAATGCACGGAAACGGGCAAGGATAATTGGACCATCTACCCCGCTTATCATCTAAACGATTTCAGAACCTTCCTCCCCTCAGAAGAAGGGAAACGCCTCAGACCGGCCTTCGTCGCTGTTAAGGGGAAATTTCTAGGCCGCCCCGCTCCGAATGAGAGGGTTAAAGCTTAGATGCATACAACTTATTTCGTTTGGTTACTTTTCAATTTTAAGATTTGTTTACAGAGACAAAATTTACAAATCGTCTTTTGTAACTGTTTGCAGTTAATCCCTTCCAGAAGATAATGAATATTGTAATTGGATCATATAGTTTGGACTTGAAACTTGGTGAGTTGTATACATAAACAGATACTCAAATCGCCAATCTTCAATACTATATCATAAGGATACTTATGGGACTATACTAGGGATTGAAACGAGCCCCAGTGTTACATGCATGGCAAATCAAGGTTGGAGATAAATACATGAGTCATATCCTTTTGATGCTGTTGTGTCAGGACTAGGAAATTAGACGAGCAAAAAGTCACACAACTATCATACGTTACGGCACGCAAAACGCTAGAAGTGTAAACATAGAGTATATTAACTTAATTTCTGTAGGGGTAGTTGGAGAAGATTAATACGCGGGAACAATGATACAATCCACAAATTTTTATGATTGGAATGGCTCAAGTTGTTCACATCCCTCATATATATGCCACTGGAACCATTGGCACAGGGTATATTTTTCAGTCATGTTTAAGCAAAAGTTAATTTACAAATGAATCAAACCGCTAATCATATCGTATAAGTGAATTTTTCTCTAAGTATGCGTTGTGAGATTTCTTTAACTAGTTACATTTTCCTGCCAGGGAATCTACTCCAAAGGTAGGTGAAATCGTTTATTTTTCTGAACTATATTAAGTTTTGAGGTTGTTTAGCATTGTTTCTGCGTGATCACTTGTTTTAAGTAAAAATGACTCTTGCTTCAGATTGATACAATTGACTACGGGGAACATTGATACACGTCTTCTGAGTGTATCAATGTGCCTTACTTTGCAAAATCATCTTCAGAAATGGAAAAATCGTAAAAATGAACTATCTAAGAGAAACATGCAATTAAGTATTTACTTAACTCCTTAATCCCGATGCGACTTCTTTCTTTTACTTCCTTTAAAACCGGGACTTTTGGGGAAAACGCGACAATAATTGGGCAAATGACCACCCAAACTGGGTGGTCATTAGCCCCACCTCGCACCCCTGCTATAACCTTCTCTTAAGGCACACGAAATGCGATGTGGTGGGCAAGGATAATCGAACCCCCTACAGCGCTTAACTCCCAAACTCCTCAGAACCTCACCTCCCCTTAAAAGAAGCCAACTGCCTCAGACCGGCCTTAATCGCAGTTAAGGGGAAATTTTTAGACCGCCTGACTCGGTGTGAGGGTTAATTCACGAAAATGGCTTAAATTTCATTGAAGATATAAAAAGTATTGCTGTAATTAAGTTTAAAACATTTTTTACGAATTTATTAAAATTGGAGATAAAAATTGTACTGAAACTTACTTAATACCATCGAAAACTAAATTTTCTGCATTTTCAGATGGCGTGAAAATTATTTTTGTGCTATATTATTTTTGTAAATCATCAAGGAATTCAAGGAATAGCGCGGAAATTTACATTAATTTTTAAATAATTAAAATTTGCAGAAACGGCTTCGAGGTACACATTCCCTCTCCTCAAAGTATTTTTACACACACATATTCTCTTTTATTATTTGTAGAGATAAAATTATTTTCTGAGGCATTATTGTTTCATTTTTCCAGTCTCATTAAAAATGTTGAATTTTCATGAAATAAAATTATGTTACTTTGTTAAATTTTAAAGGTGATTTGGAATAAAAAGTTTATTGATACGACGAATTTCCTTCTGATCCCACTCCTACTAATCGTCTTTCTTTTTTGATATTTCCGTGTTTATCAATGTGCCCCTAATATTGATACAAATCCATTTTTAGGAAAAAAGTGTATTAAGTATTTTTTTATGTTATTTATGATCAAAACTCGACTGAAATGCTATATTAGATTAACAAATGTATATATATAGTGTATGAGTTCTAATTATTAACGTTGATAAAATCATTTTTTAGCTTTTCAGAAAAAAGTGCATCAATGTCCCAGAATTCCTCCTATAGATTTATAAAATTAAAAAAAAAACATATACCTGTGCAAAATTCTTGACAATTCTTGGTGGTACTGAAACTCCACCTCTAAAAGGGCAGGAAGACAATTAATAACAATAATATACAGAACTATATATACAGATATATATTGAACTTTCCTAGATATTTCCTACAATTTGAAGTCATTATATTCTAATTAGTATGGACGAGCTTTCTGTTTTCTTCCTTTGATGTAATATAGAACTTCCGCTACGCCGACCGACTTCCGGTGTAATGCTTCGTCAATAGGAATTTTCAAATTTTCAAAGCTCTGTTTTAAGAATTTAACTAATTTCTAAAGTACATATTTTTTAATCTTATGGCTTAAAGATACTTTAAAAATATAATTCCTGTTCCAGGTTCTTGTTGCAGTAGCTCTTAATGTCTACTTAAAAGAACAGTCTCATTTTGTGGTACGGCTGCCATAATTGTTAGTTACCATATTATTTTGGCGATTTCTGAGGTTTGTTTGGCAGTTAAATTTTTAACCAAACAGTTTAGATAATCACTGGAAGTTAAATTTTGATACAGTATCCAAATGGATTTGGTGAATTGTTAAATTAAATGGTTGCCGGGAAACGGAAGTGGATCCTGGGTACGGAAGTTCTGTGAATACAAAATAAACGAGACAGAAAACTCATCAATAAGACGGTGCACAATATTTTTCCTATGATATGAATTGACAAATAATGTTATTACGTAATGTATTTCGACACCTTTATATTTTTCAGAAGACGAATTTCAATACCCGAGCTGGCAACGATTTAGTTTATGTTTGAACTCACTCGTGTTCGTGACAAAATCTTTAGGACTAATAAATAGCTAAGTTTTTCTCTCCATTTCTTTGTATTTCTTCTATGTTAAAGTGTTACAAATAAATATAAATACTGTCCTCTTCTGTAGCATGTTTTCTTTTTCTAGTCCTGAAACAACTTACAAATATAAGATTTTCTTATATGCAATATATCAAAATCAATAAGATGACGTAATCAAAATTAAATATAATATAATATATTGTGGTATTTTGTATTGAGTATACGTCTGACTATAGAGCGCAATCGTTTTTAAATACAGAACAAAAACATTCTGAAAAAGTTTAATTCCGGAAACATGTACGTTCTTAATTGAAAGCGAAAGAGACGTTTAACGCTTAAATAGAAATAAACTTTAATTATTTCTTAACAAATATAAAAATAAATTTCATTCTTTGTTCCATAGAAATCCATAGTTCCATGTGACCGCTTTACAAAGTGCAACATATAAGATCTCTTTATTTTTCTTTTTTTAATTTAAACTGTAACTCAAAGCATAAACGTATTGACAATTGCATTATAATTAAATTAAGTATCTATAAGAATGATTCATATTCAAGGAAAAGGGTTATATCCTTTGGAATCCCTAATATATAAGACATTGCGTAATAATTCTCTTAGTTTAATTTGTACTTCAGAATATTAAATGATTGGATATTACGTCAATCATTCTCAAATTTCTTCCATTACAAACTGCAAGCTCAAAATGCCAATTTTCTTAACTGAAATGTTTTAATATATTGCAATAGAAATTGATACTTTCCTATCACTTTTAATTAAAGATGCATCATTCTGCTGATGAAAATAAGTATTAAAATATTTATCATAACCCTAAATTCGAAATAAAAAGATGGATTTAGAAGACTAATTATTCTATTTTAGGCAAACATTTCAACGCAAAGACAACAAAATTACTACATATTCTGATAAGAAACCTGACTCAGATACAATACGTTAGACTTCGTAATTGCAGAGAAAAATGCAAATTGGTATCTAAGAACAAGATTTAGCATTAACATTAGAAAAGGACAGTCACTTTCAGTTACGTTTTTGAGTATTAATTGCATTAGAGTTTTCTCAGTGTAACTCTGAAGTCACTTTTCGACTAAGAAGCGTTCTTTTAATGACAAGAATAATTGGTATGGAGGCCCTAAAAGACGTGAAGAACATTTTAGATCCTTAATGATTCTACAGATATGCGATCTGGAAGTCAATAAATAATGTAAGAGAAGACTTCCTAATTTGTTCTTCAGAAAAAGCTTTACCAGTGAAGAAAAAATGCATACAAAAAAAATAACAAATTCAGGCAAAGAGGAAGAGAGAGAGAGAATCTTGAATAAACGTGTGTGACATTCAGCTCAAATCCCTTTATTTCATTTGCACGGTGTTGCTATTAAGGTAGCTGATAAAAAAACATTAATGAGGAAAAATAAATGAATGTGACTTTATTTATGAGAGTTGGTAATTTTTTTAAAAGCATTTTAGACTCCTATTGATATATTATTTATATTTGCATATGTAATTATAAATCCTACTTTCATTATCTTTCTAGGCTATTGTTAGTTGCTCTGAGAACATTTACTGCCGATCACAATGTATCAGAGTTGCTAGTGATATTTTTTGGCTTGTAACAGTTCAGATTTACGAAAATGCATGAAGTCACTGTATAAAGTAAGTTTGTAAAATATTTGCAAATTATTTTTAGCGTGAATATCAGCCCTTACCCTTTGAGAATATATGTTTACTACCGAAATAAATTGGAATGTGAAATTTGTGAGTAAAAAAATAATAATAAATAAATGAATGAGGAACTGCTATCATTTTGCTTATGTACACGATATATAAGTGATATAGTTTGGAGATAAATTAAAAATTAAATTTTGGAATTCAAATTACATCCATACTTAAATGAAAAAATGCTTAATAATTAATTGAGTTATAAACAAAGATAGACAAATTTATATATTAACCGATATCTGCATGTGTTCTGAAAGAAGAACTTATTCTTGAGACTAAGAATGTAGCTGAGGAATTAGAATACATATAAATCGGGCTATTGGGCGATATCATTATCTGCCATCTGCTCAAATTCAATTTCAAGGTTTGTGCCTAGTACTCTAATAATAGACTATAATCTTCAGCAGGAATGTTCAGCAGTTTGCTCGGTCATGCCGTCAAACTATATTGTTAAAAAGAGTACACATGTGGGGATTTATGGGAGAGTGAATTCTCTTTCTATAGAATACTTTCTCCAAATTTACTTGTTCTTGAATGAAGTGGTCTGCTAAACTCAACGACAACAACGCCGTATTTCAAGCTGAACTCACTGCACTTCACGAAGCAGTAATATACGCATCTCATCTGCCAAACCACAATACCTCTAAAATACACGTAGACAATAGAGCAAGTATCATGGCATCTTCCAATTCAAAGAGCACAAACGAAAGAGCAAGAAAAAATTTCAAAATCCTCCTTTCAAATCCAAGAATAAAAGTCTCTTGGGTTAAAGTGCATGCAGGCAATATAGGCAATGAGAGAGCAGACCAACTGGCAAAAGACGCAACACAACATGGGCAACCCTATTCACATACTAAGCTTCCTAAACCGCACATAAAAGGCCTCCTCCGGAAGAGGATGCTTGAGGAGTGGCAAACCTCATGGAAGAATAGGGATACAGGCAGGAAAATCTATAACATCATGCCCTCAGTTAGTCTCCGTCCCACTAACTGGATTAGAGAGGATGTTATCTTCTTCTCTCAACATGGACCTTTCCCTGCCTACCTCAAAAGGTTTCACCTGTCTGACAGCGATTATTGCAGTTGTGGTGGAATTGGCACAGCACTTCACTATGCCACGGAGTGTATTTATACAGTGTCTTGGCATATGAGGAAGCCAACGCCAAACTTCGAACAAGAATGGCTGAAAAGGGTCGCCAATAACCTCGTCTACAGGCAGAAAATTCGTGGGATTATCAAATTCATTAGCGATGACAGATATCTTTTCCGGCCTCCCGAGCCTTCAACTTCCAAGCGAGCTGAACTAAGTAGCTCAATCACCGGATATTCCCCCTTTAAATAAAAGAAAGGTATTTCAACATGTAAAGAAAAGAAGACTATTACGAACTAATAGTGTAAAAGTGAAAATGCCTGTGCTGTTCATAGTGTATATATTTCCTACTTTTTGTTTATTTTGTTTTTCTTTTTCTTAAATAAAATTCCCGAGTCTTGCCCATCAAACCGTCCAGTGACCAGTCTGGTCACGGGTACGGGGGTAAGGGACGGCGTTTCTGTTCTGTACTTGAATGACAATACAGAGTATATTTTTATCTCTATCGTTTCAAAGCATTTCATGTGCAGCCAAATGTACTCGCGATTGCATCCTAATATTAAGTCATAAAAGATGTTCTAAATGATTAAATATCCTATAAAATTTATTTTTCGCTCCATTTGAAAGAGATTTTATTTATTTATATTGAAAATACGGAACTCAAATTTTTAGTTCAATCTTTTAAACAATTTTTTCCTTAAATTCTAACATTTTGAAACAGATTTTTTTTATCTAATTACAGTTGGATAATAACTATGCATAAAGTTTTAACCCATAAGAAATCAGCAGCTCCATAAGATTTTGAAATATAACTTTAAAAAGAAAATTCTTAATGTATGATGTAGAAGCGTGTTCTATGAAAGATCAGAAATACGGTAATTCTCATGTTTGTCTCTTATATTTAATTTTTTAATTTAAAATGCCTAATTAGGATTGCCCTTTATACCTAAAACCTTTTATATATATATTATATTTTACTCTAAGTCTTTTCTTCCAGAAGTAAGGTTTTACTCTGGACAAAAATGTATATTTCTGAAGGGTTAATTAGAAATTGCATATACTTATTTTTATGTTTGCGTTATCTTAAAAGTAAGAAATAGATACATTAATCTTGAAACTGGTAGTAAAATCAGAATTTAAATGAAATTCTTTTTTTATATTTCTAAAAAAAGAAATAATTAAAATTTACCATTCTCTCAAAACATAACTGCTTTAATAAGAGATAAATTACTAGAATGGGGCAGAAAAATTAAAAAAACATTTTATAATATCTATAATTTTTAAAAATGCTTTACAAATTTTGTACTCACTTAAATCTTGTGAATGCTATCAATAATTTATTCTTTTCCCAAGAACCAATTTAGAAACAAAGCGAAATAATCGATGAAAAAACATTGAAAGTTTATACTAAAAGTACAATTTTCCTCTGTCACTGCTAATGTCTCAAAGAAAATCACGAATATGACAAAGATGAAAAGTAAATTTATCTGAAACTATACTTGCAATATAGTATACCACATCAACAACTCAAAAATCCTTGCTCCAAGTGCAGAACCCCAAACCCACCTAACAGTGTGGTAGAGAACATCTATCCCTTGAACGAAAGAGGAAAGTTTTATTGAATATGGCTGGTGATGAACTATTTTAGACAATACAGATTAAACGAAGCAGTTATTGTTTTAGAAAGGGCGTGACAATTATACTTATAGGATTTTCTGACATCTCTTTTCGCGGCATTTCATCTATATAGTACAAACGCATATAGTGTTTAGAAATGTATGCGTAAATATCTAGAAATATGTATTTTGAAAAATTATCAACAAAGGTTTCTTTCGAAATTTGCGTATACTTTTATATAGCGATTTTTTAACCTTCTTAATGTCGGCTTTAAGTTGTTGGGTTCTGATTGTTTCCTTAAACACTTCTCTATTATAACTATTAAAATAAGATTTTGTAGTCCTATACTTTAGACCTGAAAAAATATGCGAATTTTCCTTGAGCAGTTTTAAATCTTGCAAATGAAAGAGAGGAAATATTGGAGTTGATGCATATTTTTACAAATTTAGGACGGCTGTAAGCTGTGGAGAGTCTAGAGACAATTGTTAAATTGTACCTGCCTTGTCTACTGTTGAGTTTCAGAAGTAGCCATTCCTTCTCAATAGTGTGGAATCACTACTATTAAGAAGGAAATTTTTTTCTGAAAACGAATAGAGAGGCCAAAAGGCATTCAGTCAGTTGATGGGTTTGGTCCAAAATTTCGTGAACAAATAGACATAATCCCATAAACGGATGTCGTCCAAAATGAAAATCCACAATTTTATTGTAAAGAAACATACCATTTCTCATCCGTTTAGCTAGTTCCTTTTTTGAGTTTTCATGCTAACAGAGAGACTGAGATAAGTACAGAATTTTTTTTTCGTCTATTGCGGAGATTTGTTAGTTTCAAAAACACGCCAAAGACGCTACGTTTTAACTGCTAACGATCATTATTGTCATTGGAGCATAAATCTAATAACAACTTCAAAATAGCGTTGAAAAGCTCTCCTTAGGAGCATTAACACAGAAATTTTAGCAGAAAAAATCGCAGTTAATACAAAGATTTTATATTTAAAGCGTTTCTATCTCTTAGACCCATATATTATAGAATTTTTGATGCCTTGTATTGAATCCTCTGAAAGTAAAAACTTCAGGCCATTTGTGAGGCCTCAAAGCGTTGACAGAAAAATCTAAAATATAATTTTTATAAAATACAGCTAACTGCTGGTGCTAAATTGCAACCTTGCTCAGTGAGTGGAATCGAACTCCGAATATTGTGTCTTTTTTTGGTCCGCCCTAGTTAATAAATGGTGTCATGCAACCATAGAAGTAAGGCATCGTCATCCTATCCCTTACTAAAGGATAGCTGTTTGTTGGTTATGCTCCTGGGCAGACAATACAGAACCATTAACTTTTTCTCCAATGCAGACTTTTTCGTCTAATTTCGTATTTTATGCATTCAATTCATTTTTATGTTATTATGCATGTCCTTACCCTCTAAGTCCATGATACTGTTTCTGTATTCTGATTTTCAAGTACCCAGGTGATTATTTTTTTCAGAATCAATGCAAAAAATCCATTCCGTGCCCCTCTGACTCCTAAGCCGGCCGTAACCGGCCATACAACTTCTGTGCTAGAGGGGCGGATTCCGGCCGGTTGCTGTTCTGAATGGGGAGAGAAGGCAGTTGGGGGAGTGATCATAAAGGGATCCCTTTGAGTAGAGATACACTGTAAAAAAAATCCCGTAAAATTTACGGTTTTAAACTGGCAGCTGGGTTGGTTGTGCAAAACCGTAAAAGTTACGAAGTAAATCCGTAGGCAAAACGGTTTTTTACCATACAGGTACAAGTTTTTCCCGTAAAAGTTACGAAGTAAATCCGTAGTCACAACGGTTTTTTACCATATGAGATTAAGTTTTCTCCGTAAAAATTAAGTCATCGAAGTAAGTGACGTCATCGACTGAGTTGAGTTGTTTTTCCTTCTGTTCGAGTTGAATTGAAACGTGCTGATGTGTCTTATCAATTAGGAATATTAATTAATCAAGGCTTAATTATTAATTTCAGTTTAATTAAACAAATTTTTAATTGAACTTACTTGGACGATTTCGATGCAAGATAGCGAAAAAACTTCAAACTCCTCCGAGCCGGGGATCGAAACGGCATTCATAGAGCTAGCAGGCACTCGCTCTAACCACTAGACCAACGGGGACGTCATACATTATGGTAAAAATAATCTATTTGAGCTTTAAAGTCACTATAGCTCTAGTGGCGCCACCTAGTGGTGTAAAAATCAAATATTGCCAGAACACGTGTTTTAAGGTTAGCTTTTATGAGTGTCAACAGGTTACTTCTACATGTATAAACAGTTAGACCATGCACTGTTTAATATGATATTTCATTTATTTCTTTGTTTCAAATAAAAAGGTTTTTTAATGTGCCAGTTTTCCCACTAAACGATACGTGTTTCATATGGAAAATGGTTGATTCTGAATCGAATGAAATTAAGTTTTTTCCGCAAAATGTTAAAAGCTACATTATTCTTCAAACTTCTAAGCTTATTTTGAAAATTAGGTTGGTTGGTTTGGGATTTATTGGCGCAAGAGCCAAATTTGGCCATGCTGCGCCAAACGTACGGTGAAAGTGCAGCATATGGTGGGATATAAAATCATGATTATGGAGCTAAAACATTCGTTTCAAACGAATGTTTTAGCTCCATAATCATGATTTATAATCCCATAATCATTATCTCCATAATCATTATTGTTTGAATTTGAAAATTAGAGAAAGTATTAGTGGTGATATATTTTTTCTTCCTAAATTATTTCTTTTTTTTTGTTCATGCATAATTAAAGTCAATACATTAACTTATTACACTATAGAGGAGATGGGACTTTATTAAAAACATGAAATGAATGCAATAAAATTACATTTAAGAAAAGGGAAAGTTATCGTATGGAAAGCAATACCGTATGACGAAAAATAGAATTTGAACTGACGGTTTTAACCGCTTATGGCTGGAGCGGAAAACGGTAAAAAACCGTTTTGTCAACAAAACAGCTTTAAACCGTCAAATATACGGAAAAAGTCCGGGAAAAAAACGGATATTTTTTACAGTGTAGGAGATGAAAGGCCTGCAATTCACATCTGCCACCACCCAGGAGAAAAGATGAAACGGGTCGAACATATCCATTTTACCGATCAATTAGTAAACAGATATCTGTATACAACTGTACTCAGATTTTAAGTAATCTTAGCAGTCGGGGGTTAAGTATTTTCCATAGTGTAAAATTAAATCTGCATTCGGACTTCTTCAAATCATTCATTTATGCTGTATCGTTTCTCTATAATGAGCAAAAACCACGTGAATTGTGTACATATTTACATTAAAAACTGAAATGAGTATACATTTATGACATTCAAGCTAATATATATATATATATTTTCTTGCACAAAATATTGTTTCAAACTTCATATTTTATATTAAACAAAAATATTTTCAGAAATGTGAAAAAAATGATTAAAAGAATAAAACAGCTAAAATGACCGCTTAATAACACCATTTTACAATGCCATATTTATATTTTAAGGAAAAAAACATTAAAATCAATTACCTGAACTTTTATACTCCTGACCACATTCTTTCCATAATACCCAAAACAGCACTTAAATATTCAGTCACCTATTTCGTATAAATTTTGTTGCTCAAACTAGACCCTAATCGCTATGAAAAGTCGACCAAAACAACTGATGGCAATTCCCAAGCTTCTGTGCTCGGCATGGCGACACTGGTTGAAGCCAACGATAATTCAATTTCAAGCCCAGACATGTTAAGTCATCGGAAACATCGATTGCAGAAGCTGTGTGACGTGGATTTACTGTCCAAATTAAATGCCAGTTGATGGAACTTATCGGTCGTCTGGGGATTTTAAAATTATATCCGTTTCGTGATTGGTGTGAAATTATTTAAAAGTTTGGAAATTATATTCATGGATTTACGAAGAATGATGCGCTACTAGTTACTAGTTAGCATGGAAAAAAACTGCTGAATTATATTTATATGTACATTTTACGAATCAGAACTATATATGAGTCATAAATTAATAGTCTATACATGCATGTTAATAGCTACAAATTCCTTTAGTGATATGACCTATGTGCATTTTGATATAAAGATTATTCTGCTCTTCTTTTATGAATGTCAATTATTAGAGTATTAAGTTTTGGGGGCAAAAATATAAGCAATGAATATTTTGTTACATGTGGCATTTATACATTCTTCGCTGCAAATTTGATTCGGCAATTACACTTTTTCTTATTCAAATCTTGAAAGACAAAAAACCATTTGTGATACATAATATCATTCATCGTAAAGATAATATATTTGAATGGAAATTCTGTGATTTACAAAAATGTTTTGTTGTGATTGATGGAGTTAATCTTTAAATATAAATGGCAAATATCATGACTCATTCACACACTCACTCGTCACAAAATCTCCCAAATCACTGAGACTAGAAACTTGAAATTTGGCAGGCGGTTGCTTCTTGGGGAGTAGGTGCTCATTGAGAAAGGATTATTCGAAATTTTAATTAGAATTTAAATTTATTTAAAAATTACTTCAAATGTTACCGTTTTTCCGTAATATCCTATTAACCTAAAAAGCCATTTTTACATCATCTTAAAATAAAAAAATAGCTTTTCTATGACACTGGTCTTATTTCTATACGACATTTTGTACAATTTTAATTAATGTTTCAAAATGTTTTAAAACATGAATTGTAACAATGTTTTTATTGTAGTAAATAAAATTCAAACCATCTCATTATTTCAGCAAATCTTTTATTCACGAGTTTTTGCAATTGCTACGGTTGTGATGGTATAAATTGTTTTCTTGGAAAATTAACTCCAAAGCAGAATTTTCACTTTAGTATTCATTGCATTTCTGAACTATTTTATCGCACTTGCTTCAAAGCAATATTTTAATAAAGCGTGGCAACAGATATTTGACTTCAGGTTTGTTTGTTTTTACTCTGTGTAAGGTAGACTGAAATTATTTTCGTCCTTTCTTCAAGCATTTAATCTCATGCTTTCCTGCCATTTTAAAATTATGAGGCTTAAGTAGATAAATAGGTATTTAATCTGTAAATTTTTGTTAAAATTTTGGTTAGGCTTAAGAGTACAGCCGCCAAACTTAAATTTCCCCAAGTAATAACTCATCAAATTTGATATTAGAAACTAAAAATTACTGCCTGAAACTAGAAATTATGTAAAGGCATAGTGTTTGGGAAAACTAACTAATTTTTAAATTTTATTGTCTACCTCCTATATTCCCGGGTCTTTTAGATGTCTATGAATTGTTTGCCGCCTCACTTTTTGTACCCACTGGTTCACACGGGCGTCCAGCATGTTCGGCTTTCTCGACCATATTCAGTGTTAATCATGCTACCGATGAGTGATAGATGAATTGAGTGAAAGTTATTTCAAACTTAGTTTGTAAATTTCCTTAGCTGCGATGCATCATACAGAATTGCATCGCTGGCATTTTAAAATTTACATCTTTCAAAATTTTACTATCTGTCAAATACAATAAAATATTCAGCTTTCTGTTCATCTTTCGTGAGTTATCGCGGCTAAAACTGCGACGAGTAATGTTAGCTATCCTATTAAAATTCGAAGGTAAACAAACATATGTATCTATGTCCTATCTTCTCACGAACCACTGTATCCTGAAATTAGCCGTAAGTACCAAAAGAAGGAAAATAATCCAAGGAATCCATTTCGACTATTTAAATTCCGAAATTGTAATTAGTTAAAAAGATATTAATTGAAAGCGTCAAAATGAATGAATTGACGTGCTGCCATCTATTGGCAGCATGGTGACTTCATTCACGGCGAATTCTTTTTCCCCCTATTATTAGTTTTCGCATCCGGTGTTGCATTTTTTTATTTATTTAACAGAAGTTTGCATTTCTTTTTGAGCGAGCTTCTGTGTTTGGATTTATTAACAATGGAAAAAATCGTTTTCATGCTTTTTTTCTATCTTTTTTTGTATTAAAGTGTTTAATTTCGTAAAGTTTGTTAGGGAAAGTAAGTGACAATATTTGCTGATTGTAGAGGAAAAGGGAGGCGGGGAATATGAAACTATATGGATCCCAAGGTCTCACGTGACCTGACTTCTCTCCGCCCGGGAATATCCTATTATTCATGTAGCCCGTGCAATGCCGGGGCACACAGCTAGTAATTAATATAAAATACAAAAATAAAAACTAATTTAAACGGGCGAACCAGCTGGTTGCCGAAGACGGCTAGTTAAACATAAGGTAACAAGTTAAGCTTTCGAATTAGAAATAATACGAGCAATAATAGAGATGGTATGATTTTACAAAATTAAAATTAAATATTCTAGATTAAAAAATCAATTCTTAATTTTATAAACAAAGGTACTTATTATGCTTTAATATAAAAAAACATTAAACATATTTAGCCCTCCCTCTTTCTGTGAGATAATTACGAGCAAAACAAAAAAAAATAATATTTACTAGAAATGGTTGCTTATAAAGGCTATTATAAGCTACCATAATTGTATAAATAATTTCCAATATTTATAAAAATTTTGCGACAAATTGTTTTTGTTAAGCAAACAATATTTTTGTAATGAATAAGCTTTGATATTTCCCAACTATATATTCCTCTCCCTGCCGTCGTGCAGAATGTTGGAGAGGGGGGTGCCAGCTCTGGTGTTGTCCACGTCATATGACCGAGGTTCAAAATTA
>BGPR01000626.1:0-34221 GCA_013235015.1 Araneus ventricosus
GTACCTCATAACTTTCGAATAAAAAATATTACGCAAAAACTGATTACGTATTCGTAAATTACAACTCAAAGAATTTTATTAATGATATTAAAAAGATTAATGAATTTGCAAATGGCTGCCCTTCGTGGCTCGTAACACATCGAGACGAAATTCGATTTCCCTCCAAGTGTTCTCCAGCATTTGTGGGGTAACAGTTTGGATCGCAGTAACAATTCTGCGCTTCAGTTCATCAAGGGAGGGCACAGGAGTCTTGTACACAATGCTCTTGACAATCTCGTCTCGTTGATTTTCGTGGACTGCGAGTAAACGTTTCTTGGATACGATCAACATTTTCCTGCGAAGTGCTCGGTCTTCTCGCTCCCTTTCGGTGTAGAACGCTACCAGTTTCCTGAAGTTGTGTTAACCAGCGTCTGATAGAATTATCCGAAGGAGGATCTTTCTTGTACGTGGTCCTGAAGCGACGTTGAGTAGTTATGACTGATTTAGTTTCGAAAAACCACAATACACACATTGCTTTTTCTTGCACGGTCGCCATTTTTATTTATGACGTCATAATTACCCAGACTGCAAATGCGCTAAGATCGCATTGTTGCCACGTAAAATTCTTTGAGTTGTAATTTACGAATACGTAATTGGTTTTTGCGTAATATTTTTTATGCGAAAGTTATGAGGTACGGAAACCTCGACAATAATTAATGAACATCCTGTATTTTGGATAAACTGTCTGTCTGTTGCTTCCGTCCTCTTCTGACAGGTAAGGGCGTATTTTCGATTTCCTATACTAGTTGAATGCATGCGAAATTATCGAAGTTTTATCATAGTCTAACATTGTGTCTCCTAGTCACAACCTGAGACTCACTTTTGTGGCATGTACATCCGATTGCCTCTCACCGCTACTCTACAGCGGCAAAGTTTAGAACAGTGATTAGCAATTATTTTGATACCACGCTCCTTGGAAAAACTCATATACCTCAAATAAGATTCCATCATGGCAGAAAACTCGGAAACAAAAGGGGGTGGGGGATCAGCGTAAAAGTAGCTAAGTTCCGGACCGGCATATTCAAAAGGGGTACTGATTAATTGTTCTTTCATTATGATTAATCGTATCTCTTTGCGATGAGGGATCTGCAAGGGAGGCTTTAAATTTGTTAGTTGCAATGAGCCATGAATGGCGGTAGGTCACTCAGTTATTCGCATGTGTCTTTCCGCAGGATCGCAGTTTCTTTTTAAAGCATTCCATCCGGCTAAGTGTTTTTATATTTTTAAAACCCATACTGACCCAGCCTACCAAAAGACGGGCATAAGGCCAGGTATAAGCAGATGGGAAGCATTTACAGAATTGCCCTGAACATGGGTAGTAATCAGTATACAATCCAATATGAATAAAAAGGCATCTGATTGACCCACACAAGTGG
Organism: Araneus ventricosus; assembly: GCA_013235015.1. Taxonomy (NCBI): domain Eukaryota; kingdom Metazoa; phylum Arthropoda; class Arachnida; order Araneae; family Araneidae; genus Araneus; species Araneus ventricosus. The sequence goes on from BGPR01000626.1 coordinate 1,416, forward strand.
GGAGAAAAAGTGGTAACAAGTGCTCGACCCACCTAGTGTGGGGAGTGCTTATTTCCAGAATATCCAATAAAAATATAAGCGAAGAGTATTGCGACTGGATAAAATGTGCTGAAATGCAATCAGTCAATGTGAACATATAAATTATCCCATATAAAAAATAAACTTATATAAAATGTAGCGTCATGTGAAATAAAATTAGAGTGTATCTTAACTCAAAAACAAAATCGACACCATCGAGATTCGGGATAAAACATTAAGAGAAATAAAACTCTAATAATGAAATAATGCGTAAAAATTTTCCTATGTAGCTTTGGTTATTGGCCAATTTTTCGAAATTCGTGAGGTGATGGATCCTAGTCTTCATCGAAGTCTCTTTGTCTCGACAAGTTGACAAATGTCTGCCATGGTCGTTTGGATTGGGATGAAGGTGAAAATGGAGTTTCTACCCACCCTGTTTCACAGAAAGCTGATAACGAGATGTAACTTTTATCAATGGTTATGGATTAATGTGCATAATATTTACATGCATTTTCGTAAGCATAGCAAAAATATTCGGGAAAATATAAATGGTTCTTTAAAAAAATCCTAAATTTTCCGCATGTGTTTTGCTTATAACATGCAGAGTTTTCATTCAAATTATTCGAAATTTGCAGAACACTTGGCAATATGTCACAGAAGTATTGTATTAAACTTTGAAGTAAATACGTTGAATAGTACAGGAAATATAAGTGTTTGTACTAAATATTTTTTTATTGCGCATGTGCGAAACGCACAGTGGAATTTTTCTTTCGTAACTTCAAAGCCAGACATATAGAGCAACTTTAAAAAAAACTTCCAGTTGAATCTCATTAAAATTCAGAAAGCTATCGACATTTCAGTGAGGTGAATTTCAATTTCTCTTTAAGAGAAGCTAAATAATGAGGGTTCTTGCACGAACTGATATTTTTAAACTTTAATCTTCGAATGGTATTCGAGAAAATTCAATTTAAATAATGTATTTAATTTATAAGTGTCATGGTGTTCAGGATATTCAATTTTACTAAAATTCAAAGTTACTGTTCGAAGATTCAAATTTGAACCACGGTCAGATGACGACGACGCCACCTGAGCTGGCACTCCTCTTTCCGACTTCCGCACCACACCATTGGGAGGTCACTTGACACCCTACGTATGATTTAACGTGCAACAGGCCCAATACACGACGGATCTTCAGTGGAATGGGGTTTCGAACCTGGAACCCTCCTGCCCAGAGACCGACTCCTTACCAGTAGGCCACCGCGGCCTCTGCACATCTAGAACGCATTTGTAAAATATCTGTGAATGTAATTAACATATCTTACCAACAGCGGGGGTTATCTGAACCACTACGATACACGTCTAATTATAAAGCTGGTTCTCTACATTCAGGTTACTGCAAGCCTGAAGTCAGTCGTAAGTGACAACGGCAGTAATAGGCAGAAGCATTCAGCTGGAGATATTTAAAACAACTCTTCAGAAAGAAAAGAGAGCGTCTTGAAAGACAAATATCGCGCTATCTTGTGTCTTTGCTTCCATGATGTTATGGCAGCTGCGATGGAGAAGGAATTAAGAATTTTGAGATAGTGGCAAATTTTATAACAAGTTCTTCAAATCAGAGTTTTCAGTACTAATACTCATAAGCAACCACGATTGCAAGACAAATCCCTTGATTCTATTCCAAGATTAAAACATTTCCCCTGATTAAAACAACTCCTTTTATTTCTAAAGATTCACTTATGAAATGGCAGTCATAAATTGGATTTATTTTATACTTTATTAATCAGTGTTTTATCGAATATCTAATTTTTATAATTATGCATCCACTAGGGTTATAAACATTAGGAAGATTATGATGTCGCGAGTGAAAAAAAGTAAGAAGAGTTGCTTATAAATAATAGCGATGTCAAGACAACTGCCTTTATTTGTAAAGTTTCATGTAAAGTTCAAATGACAATTTAAATTGAATTTCTTATATATTTCATTCATCGGCACTTCATTTAATGCTTAATTTTCCTATACAGGGTATCCACACATATCTTGGTCCAATAGCTAATTTCTAAATCATCACAGATAGACATAGTTCCAATTGGAAAAAATGTTTTAAATGAGGGGAAGAATTATATTTTATGTTTTTTGAGTCTATAAATACATTTCTGAAAAATTTACGAATTCTAATTTTTTTATACTGTCCTCCGGTCCTATCAGTCATATTTAATAAAATGTTTTTCACACACTAACATTTTAAACAAATAAAGTGCAACTCTTCTGCGACTAAAATTGATCGAGTTATTGAGCTTTGAACATCGCTGACTTAGACCACTTTATACCATTTCAATAGCCGCCTCGAAGACGATCCACCAGTCAGTGCGTATCATTTACTCGTCGAGACCGCTAATTGGTTTAAAATTATGAAATTAGTTATGAAATTTAAAGCTCCATAACTTGGTTAGTTTTAGTCGCAGAAGAGAGGAACTTTTTTTTGTTTAAAATGTTAGATTGTCAAGAATATTTTACTAAATTTGACTGATAGGACCGGAGGACTGTATAAAAAATTAGAATTCGTAACATTTACAGAAATATAATCAGTGACTCAAAAAACGTGAAATATAATTATTCCCTTCATTTAAAGTATTTTTCCAATTGAAACTACATGTCTATCTCTAACGGTTTTGAAATTAGCTATTAGACCACTATAAGTGTGGACACCCTGTATATGCATACACTTGGTAATAGAAAAATTAGGCAGAAAATGAAGTCGAGAGGGGAAAAAGTAAGAAGCTTTTTCTTTGGAGTATCACAAAAAGTTCTGTGTTACAAACGGGGTCCATTCTTTTGGACTTGGTACTTAGGTCATCTGGATACATACAGTAAAACCCCGGTTAACGGAACTCGGGTTAACCCAAATCCAGGACATACGAAATGCTTCTGAAATCGCAAATGCAATAAACACGTACTGTACTGCACGGAAATAATCGCGAAGGCGAGACTCTTTTTTGAAACAATATTCCCAATTTTTCTTTTAAGCCTTCCCAAGAAGGTCAGAGATTACTTTTAGAATGCTGAAATAAAAATTAATGGGTATTAACAATATTAGTTACGGTATTGTTTACCTGTGCCTGTCTGGCGCATTGCGCCCGAGGCTTAACATAATAAAGGAGATAAATGTAGCCTACAAAGAGAGTTTTGAATTCGTATTACACTCAAAATATTTCAGAATTACATACTATAAATTAGATACAAAATAGAAATAGATGTTCATAGCTTAACCGAAAAAAAAACGTTATCCGAAACGACCCTCCCCCCTCTTTTAGTTTGGTTAAACTGGGGATTAAGAAGAAACTGTAGTTCGATTAGGAACAAAGAGATTAAAATTAATTTCAGAAATTTATGTGTGATACAATATTTAAAATAATCGGGTTCTATAGGTTCTAAAAGTAATCGTGTTCTATAAATAAAAAAAAAGTGACGACGCCATTTCGTGCCATACAAATGGAGTTCTGAAGAAATATCCATTTGAAATTCATTGAAATTTTTTGAGAACCTTTTAATTGATAATAAATTCAGATTTTCTGAAAAGAAATTTCTACATTATATTTTAGCATTTTATTCATTAAAAATAATGCAAATTCTCTTGATTTTGTAAGCCAAATGACAGCAAAAAAATATAGTGCAAATGAATAATTTGGTAGTCCTTTTTAAAATTTAAAATTAAGAATGGAATATTTGGAAAATAAATACTTTTGTTTGTAGAGGATTTAGACGCAACTATTGTTTTAAAAACTAACGACTGCAAAAAAAAGAACTCAACTAATATTTGTTTTGTGTAAATAGACCAACAGCCAAACAACAAATAATAATAAAACTTATCTAGGCGCAAACAAATGTTTCTCAAATGGTTTCAGAACAATTATGACTGTATAGAGATATTGAAAGAAAGTATGAAAATATCTGAAAAAAGAAAGTTCTACTTTCGCAACTTCTGTGGATTCCATGGATATTTCTAATGCGACACAAATAGATTGCCTAATCATTTTTGACATTTAGATCTGTTGTACAATGGAAATCGCTTATCAGTATTCTTATCATTCAGATCTTCAGCTTTCAGAATGTTCAGATGGTTAGTTTGCCACCTCACGCCATTTTCGACACAGCATTTTGAATGACTCTTGGCTGTCGAAATGCCAAAAATTCTTCCAGAAAAAATCCAACGTGATACGCTGTCTGATGCACAGCAATGGCTAATCAAATTGCTCTTTTTTCAGGAATTTGGAAGTTCCGTTTCGATAGGTTAACGCTCCATTATGAAACAACACGCGGGCTATATTGAGATGCACTTCTTTATTTTGAACTGTGGCCAGATGACAAAGACGTCACCTGATCTAGCATTTCCCTTTCTAAATTTCCGCACGATAGCAAATGGAAGATGTTAGCCATTCGCCATCAGACTGAACGTGTATCAGACCAACATAGACAGCGGATCGCTGGCGGAATCGGGTTTCGAACCTGGAACCCCCTAAGTCCCGAAACCGAGATCTTACTACCTGGCCACCGCGGACATAAAACTCAGAAGCTAACATCGTTGATATAACGGAGGTTTAACAAAAATATTAAAATGATTTTCAATTCTCATTTAGAAATCATATTATTCATGTAAAGACGTTTTATTATTTATCTGTCGCAACAAAGGCCTTAAATTTTGTATTTTTAAAACTCTAAAGAATGCTTTATTTTTATCATTTCGAGAGATTTTTAATGTTATTTGTATTGTGCTACTTTTTGACAGCATTTTATGTGGTGTGGACAATATAACATTGGCTCTTTCCCCCAAAACATCCTTACAAACGGTCGACCTATACTTTGAATGTATTATCACAGACGAAAGCAATTCTGTGGTGGTACACAAAATTCAAATTTACCTCCGTCTTCAGTTCAGACTCAAGCTTCTTGGTCTTGCCTTTCTCAGCGACTTCCTTGACACCTTCCGATGCATATCCCCCGTATTCCCACATGCGGAAGTTCACCGTGTGCGATGCGCCGATGATATCGGAGAATGAAGTCAGCCATTCATCTAACGGAAGAAAATAATGACTCGTTTTTTAATACATAGCCATTCAAATTTACACACAGAGATTTTTTGTTGCAAAGAGACGAATTAAGTTATATTTAGAGGGGTCGATATAGGTTTTTTTAGGGGCCCATTATTGTGAAAAAAAATATTTTGGTGGGAAAAAAATATTTTTGTGAAAATTTTTTTGGAAAAATTAAAATATTTTTAACATGTAAAATCTCCATTTTTAGCAGTCATATTTCCATATTTTACATTTAATATCAAAAGTGTTTCATTGAAGTTTCCAGAATCGTTGTTTGGCCATGGAAAAAATTTATAAAGGGATAATTTTTATAAAATGAAATTTTGTAAAAGGGCCGTTTTTACGAATTTGAAAGGGGCCGTTTTGGTGAATTTGAGTTTTGTAAAGGGGCCGTTTTTATGAATTTGAATTTTGTGAAGGGTCCGTTTTCATGAAGTGGAATTTTGTGAAAGGGCCGTTTTTATGAAGTGGAATTTTGCGAAGAGGTCGTTTTCACGAAGGGGCCAAACGGCTCCAATTTTCGCCTTGGTCGACCCATGATTTAAGAATCTTTATTGAAACAAAACGACTGTTGTTTAGAGACGGATCCCGTAATTTTGAAAGATGACGAATCCGGCACCGATTCTCCAAACTTCCATGCCGCATTAAAAGAGAACGATGGACTCCAGACGACAAATTTAACTTCCACCAAATTCACACACACGACAGGTCTTAGATGGAATCGGGTATCGAACCACAATCCTCTTATATGTATTTTCAGAAGATAGTAATGAATTTTTTTTTACATTTATTAATTAGGACTTTTTCTGAATTCGGGGATGATAGTCTTTGCAGCTAAAAATCCCATAACCCAATAATAATAAATAATCGAATCTCAATAATAATGAATCAATCGATTAACTTTAATTAAATTTTGCCACCATATGAGAGGCGCCATATGCGCCATCTACCAGTGAATTAGTGAAACACTCAAAATATTAAGGGAGTTTAAGTAAAAAATTTCTCTATAAAAGAAAATGATATAAGTTTCTAAAGATAATTAAATAAATATTGGTTCATACTCTTCCGAGTTTCATTCCTGAAAATTCTAGAATAATTGACAATTATACCTCAATTTTTAAATATTTTTAATGCACCTTTTGGCTACCTGAAATCCGTGATAACTTTAAAAGTTTTTTTTGTTAGAATTTCGATTTGAGTAATTTAAATATATATTTTAGTCAAGTTGAAGCAAATATTAATAATAATTTTAAAAATGCCCTTTTATTAGTGTATTTAAAATGCAGGAAATGATTTTTTTAAATTAAATTTGGAGGTCAAAACAGATATCGTAAAATCATGAAGCACTGAAAACAACACACTAAGGAAAATTGGACATAATGTTTAAAAAAAGGAAAATTTTTAAACATCCATAAAACTTAAAATTTATTATGAGTTTGATTAAAATTCCAATTTACTTAGATTGTTTTTATCGTCTATCATGCTTTTGTAACTCATGTTTTGACGTCCAAAATATTAGATAAAAAAATTTTTCTACTTTTTAGTGCATTAATAAAAGCGTGTTAAAATTTTTTTTAAATATTATTTCCCTTTTAATAACAATTTACACAAGATACTCTACAATATTGTTATGATATTCTTAGGAGATTGTACAATATTGTGAATGTTAAACAATATTGCAAAACTATTGCGTAATTTTCTTTTATTTCTATAAGACTAATAATTAAAATGCTATTTAAAACCAGTATTTCTTTTTAGTACAGCGTACATTACGGTTAATTCTAATTTTGTCACGTCGCTGTTTGGAAGCAACTTGCTGGAATGGAGGTTGTAGGCCCAACAGCTTGATTTCTCTCAAAAAAAAATTGTTTTGTTTTGAGATTTTTGTTTCTGAGACATTAGATGGAAAAAGAGTACAGACGCAATAGTAAAACAATATTCGGCGGAAAACTATAGTTAAAGGCGTTGGCAATTTTGTGGACTATTGGAATGCTCTATGTGCATGCATTTATGATAGAAGTATTACGGAATAGAAAAAGTAAAATGAATTGAGTGAATCCAACTCCTACTGTGATTTTCTCAGACACCAAAGTATCTATATTAGATTTATACAGAAATTGCGGTAACGCTCACGTGGTTTGGTTTGGCTGCGTGCCAAGGAGATTCAGACCGTGTGTTTACGTCTACAAATTAGCATATATAGGGGATAAATGGACATTATTGCTATTTGATTGTTTATTCTATTTATTTTTTTAGCCGAGTTTAGTAGCTTCATTTATTTTATTTTATTTTTTTATTGATTCATCTGATTGAATTATGATATGTCCTTCGTTTTCTTTGTTTTTATTTAATTCATGCATACAGAACTATTTAGAATAGTTCAGTTTTTATTAAAAGGCTTCCTTCTTTTTCGTACTTAATTTTGGAAATGAATATTTATATATTTTATATTTTTCCCTTAACCGTTCTTAAAGATTTGCATTCATCAATTCATAATTTTTTTTTTATTTTGTATTGCTATTAGTGGATTTTGCATTATTTTTACTCAGACAAAACGAAAGTTGGTGTCAATTGATTCATCAGTTCTGCTTTTCATGCTTTTTTTTCTTAAGCACTCTGGCAACATGCATGAGATTTTCTTCAATAACTTTTGTTAGTAAATCTGTGACAATCGGATGTGAGATATTGTTGGCAAGCGAAATGCCTTAATCTTCTAGTATCCATAGAAAAGTGTGTTACATCATGATTAATAGTTCCATTTATTTTCTAATGAAAAATCGATATTCTGAAGTAAATCAGACAGACTGAACCACGTTATGGGATCTTATTTTATTAACCCATTAGAAGTTAAGTAAATAAAAAATAAATAAATGAAGTTAAATAAAAAAACCAGCATTTATGTTAGATAATTTATGGGTACTTCAGTACTCACTTTCTGGGAAATCTTTAGGATGCATGTGCCTCGACCACAGACCTTCGAAGGTCAGTTCGTATTTGGCCTCGTCGCAGGCACAGCAGTCTTCGATGATGGCCGGCTGCTCGTCTTGGCTTTCCTGCTCTGTAAAACACGTATTATTGAGTCTTATCTCCCATGCAAAAGTTCAACACATTGGTATTGGCCAAATGTGGACCAAGCGCCATTAAAAACCAACTTATAAATTCAAAAGAGTTTGCGAAGATGAGTACATTTTATTTAAAAATAATGTAGAATAACATAATTAAACTTTTGTTCAGGCGCAATACAAATGCTAATACGTTCGGGCGAAACTCATCTGTGAGATTAAAAGTTTAATTTTTGCTTAGGCTTAAGGAAAAGCTTATCAAACTGAACTATTTGCTCATACAAATCTGTATTTTCGTTTATGAATAACTTTTTGTATTTCCTTGCAATTTCGACTAACAAAATGTCCAGGAATTGAGGAGGAGTGGCTCCTTCACAATGACAACTGATGTTGTTGAGAGCCTGAAATTATTCGACATTTTTGAAAAATATATTGGAAATAATGATCAATGCCATTGAATTAGGGGCTAGGACACAGGTATAAGAACTTTTGCAGGTATAATAAAAAACATTGAGAAGAATTTGGCAAATCAAAAATACAAACGTAATTGGGTGCAACTTACGATGCATCATTTTCTTTGATAGTATGGTAGTTTAACTGAATCTCCAATAAAACGACTAAAATTGTCAACGGTGCTGTTTTTGAATTACCTTTAGTAAACACTTAACAGATTTTTATATGATGTTAGCGCTACTGCAATTCATTTTCACGAATTTTTGCTAAATGATAACTTGAGGAAATTATTCCATTGAAGTAAAAAAAAAATAGAGACGGTAATGGAAATACTTATATGACGACACAAATAATTATATAGACTGTGCTTTCAAGAGTTTTGCTACAAAAAAGGCTAAAAAGTTGACTGTGCTTTCTCAACATGTGTTCCAGTTTGCGAGAATGCTCAGGTAAAAAAAAAAGTTATGACAAATGAACTCTAAACTCCTGCCATCAGAGTCGCAGTTTATATTTTAGTTTAATATAGAAACTACCGAAATAATACTACCTTCTTCACATATTTCTTGAATTAGACCACCTTCATCCATGTACCAGAGCTCTCTGTTCTCTTGAACCATAGCTCTATAAGATAAGTAAATTTTAATATTAAACACAATGAGCATTATTTAAGATGTATAACTAACTCTACTTAAAAAGGGAGATTTGGTAGAACAAAGAAAATTAATAGAAATGACTTTGAAATTATTAACTCTTACAGCATTGTAATTTAATTAAGCTGCATTCTGTGGCATTATTCTTAACAAAATTGTTCCAAAAACAGTAACGATATATTGAACAAATCGTACGAAAGAAGCAGTTATAAAGATATAGACAACTTCATTCCATAAAAAATTTCGATTACATCTTTCCTCCCTACAAAGAGACTCATGTCTTTCTTCCCTATACTGGAAATGGATCTTACCTGGGAAACTGATAAGCGAGTGTTTCGCCTTCATAGACGAAATGCACCTGACAGCCATCCATCAACGAGATTTGAAGAAAATGCAGTGCGAGGACTGTCATTTGGACTGCTGCAACTGAATTGAATTTCTGAACGACTGCAATGTGATCTGTTCAATTAATAACTTCATTACGTCAACGATAGCGAAAAAAATTACTGATTTTTACTTTCCCAATTTTTTCTCTCTCCAAGGAGAGTGATCCATTCGTGTCGGCTTGCCAAAGGAAGTTTTTTTCATCCATAACTGTGCATGTGATTTGCGCCCATTAACTGGATTTGACGAGATAGGTATACAGATTTTATTGATGATCGTCTTCCACCTTTGAAGCTGTATTAGGGTTATTCTGAAACCAGAAAGTAAAAAGATGTCAAAAGCCTTAGCCGGCATTCTTCTCTCCAAACTTAAAACACCACACATGCGATGGATTGTTTTTCTGGTTTGAACGTTGTTTTTTCTCTGTTCTTTTTTTCTTTTCTCGGTTTGTGGTTTTTGTTAATCTGTTTTCTCTTTCTTATTTTGTATTTTTTTCTGGTTGGTTGTATTTATTTTTTTTGTTTTCTGATGTGTAGTATTTTTGTTTATAGTCCTTTCATGTACTGTACTCCATATGTAGTATTTGTTCTTTACTCTAGAGTATACAGGATATATTATATAATGTAATATTTTTTATTTTATCAATAAATGCAACTCCGACAGCTTGTAGTTGCTGAGAACATTAGGGTAATCTGGCCAACGTGAGTATTGGAACTGCAACTGGACAACACACTAGTGAGAAGACGTTATCACTGATTGATTTAACATGCATCAGACTCTCGGGAACAATAACTGTTCTTTGATCTGTAGCAGTGGCGTAGCTGCAACATTTGTCGCCCGGGCGAACTTGCAACATGCCGCCCTTCCTTTACACCTAGGACATATAAACCTCAAAATAAGAAAATAAATTTCAGGAAAAAAGCATTTTATTATTAATGGAATTCGTCGTTTGACACCCTCGATCTCTGCAGATAGGTTGTGAAATCTCAAATCCTCCACAAATCTTTTTCACGTATTGGCAATTTACCGACAAAATGCGAAAATTACAAATTAATTACATTAGTTATCTTTTTATGTATCCAATGATTGAGCGAGTCCATTGCTCTCCCTTGTAAAATTGTTTTCCTGCATGTGTGCTTTTGTCGCCCCTTTTGAAGTACCGCTCCCTCCATTCCCTTTAGTTACGCCACTGGCCAGTAGGAAATACAGTGGAACCTCGATTATCCGAACTGATTGGGGCCGTAATCACCTTGGAAAACCGAAAACTCTTTCAATCGAGACTAAACTTTAAATCATGATTTCTTTTCTTTCGGCAAGCTTTTCCAAAATTGTTTATTTGAAAATATTAAAATAAGTGTTGGCTGTCAGTGAGTGTGTAAGCTGCAAGACAGCAGCATGTCTTTATTTTTTAAAGTAAACTGGATTAAAGCTCTTTTGTATTTTAAACTGCCTGGTATCTGCGTTACTCTGTAATTTACACTCACGACATGCCAACAGTGGTAGAATGACATATACGCATAACATTGTTAGACCAAATTATTTTAAGTCCTGCTATGTCCATTCTGGCTCCGCTAATTAAATTCCTCCTCATGTTTGGAGTATACAATACATCTTTTAAAGTGATTTTAACATTACCTTTAATATCTTGAACGATGAAGCCAATATCACCAATTCCTTTAACTTCACAGGTAGACTTTTTATCGGCAAGGAGGGCTTTTGTCGTTGTAAGTTCCTTAAAGTTCCTAAACCAGTCACGTTCATAACAAAAATGAGAAGTCTCTGTTGTGTCTATCAGGAACTGATTCCAGTCCGTCGATACTCCAAAGGCTTGATTAGTCCCACAGAACGAAGTTTCCGATGCGAAAGCTTGTTTCTTTTCTTTATTCCGCTTCTTATAACATTTAGATGCATCGTGTCCTTTGCGGGAACAACAGTCACAAGACGGCCCCATTCCTTTAGGGTAATGGATTTTCCTGTATTGACCAGGGTTTCTTGAAGGGTCCAACACTGCTCCACTGCGTTCAGAAGATTTCTTGCTAGTTTCCTGCAGACGAAATGATCCAACGGTGTAGGCATTCTCTGTACAATCTAGATTCAAATCCTTCTGCTTCAGTTTAATTCGTCCAGCTTCGTTTACAAGTTGTTTTTCAACTTCCAGATGGTTGAATTCTTCATCCTTCAATCTGTAGAGGGTTTGAACCAAATGATCATACTCGGCTGGCAATCTTCTAATAAGTTGCAATGCGATTAAAAGTTCAGGAATTTCAAAACCCGCTTCCTTAACTTGAGTTTTCTTCTCATCGACTCGCTTGCAAAAGATTCCAATGGTTTCTTCTACTGGATTAAACTTGAGCTCGAAAAATTCATCAATAAGAACTGCCAATCGGGCTTTGGAGGTTGGTTCGAAATTTGTTTTCAAAATGCTCCATGCCTCTCCACCATCTGTTGTGTGTCGGATTAACGGAAGGAATTTTCTTTCGATGCCTTGGTAAATTGTAGTGTAACATCTCTGCTTTCTCCAATCATACTCGAACTTTTCTTTCTCAGTAGCTTGTTCAGGACATGGCTTATCTTCAATTATGAAGCTCCAACAACCACGATCCATCAGCACGACCTTCATGTCTTCCTTCCATGAGGTATAATTAGAACAATCCAACTTCGGAAATGCAAATGGCGAAGACTCTGCCGGCATATTCATCTTCCGATTTGCTTTATAGACTTCACAACAGATGGCAAAGAAGCATGGAACATTTTCGAACATCATCTTTCGAACTGGCACAATCCTTTCGGTTTAATTTAAACAGTAGGGTTTAAAACTGCATCTGGTAATCATCAGTATGGGATCGCAGGGCCCATAACCACTGTTGGCATGTCGTGAGTGTAAATTACAGAGTAACGCAGATATCAGGCAGTTTAAAATACAAAAGAGCTTTAATCCAGTTTACTTTAAAAAATAAAGACATGCTGCTGTCTTGCAGCTTACACACTCACTGACAGCCATCCATTCGACTGACTTACTGCTACTTGCTTTAAAAACATAAATGAACAATATATATAGATTGTAACAACCAATCAACTTCGACTAGTGCCGTAACTTCGGCTACGTCATGAAAATTAAACAATGAGATGCTTTCATTCAGTGACTGAACAAGTTCATTTGAATTCCAACAATAAGCTCGCAAGTACTACCACGTATTAGCATTTTAACAAACTCTTTTATTAGTTAAGTTAAACTTCTTACATGCATGTTTTGAAACAGTTTTGATAAGAGGATTTTCGAATGTTACTGATTTTTGCTGTTTCTTTTGCTTTTTCCAATGATCCTTTGAAAATTATCCCAAAAGAATATTATCCTCCTCTCAACAACGAAAAGTTGTGAATATTACCTTTTGTACTTGTAGTGTCTAAGACTTGTGCGACACAAGTTAACTGTAACCGAACCCGGATGGTGTTCGAGACTTTGCGAGACTCGCCGAGAGTTTGTGGTTGAACGTGTCCGGACTGGTAGAACGTTATGCATGCCTGTATTTAATGATATAAGAATTATCTAAATGTACTGTGCCGTATAAGTGTAGTGAACGTCCATTAAACGTGTCTGAATCAAATGAAGCTCATTATTCAACGAACCCCCCCCAATATAACACAATAGTACTCTTGGCAGATACTTAGAGTGTGCTCTCCACAGATAGCCTTGTTGCAGTCTTTTCACACGTATTTCGTCATGCTGCGTTTCTCAGATGGACAGAAAGTACAAATTCTGCGTTTGTTTGCCGCACTTTTAGTCGTGTCTTCTGCACTTCATTCAAACTTCCGCACGTTACAACTCAACTGACTTTTAGCTGACGATTGCATTAAATCTCGAAAAGTAACAAGTGTACAAGCGAGCTTATCACATTCGGATAACTCATTTTACTAGTTATGAAGGCAATGTGAGTGAGGTGGTGTGAGCGGAAGGGGGGGACATCTCGCATTCACAAAACTGATAAGGATCGGTAGTCGATTAGACGAATATTTAGTTATTTGTGGTTATTGAAAAGAAATACGGAGTTTTAAAACAGTGAAGAATATATCCACTTACTTGAAAACGACGCATCCCGATCCTGCAGGCGGAGCCTTCCACTTCAATCTGGTTTGCTGTTTGGGGATGAGAGAGGTGTGCTCGATTGCATTCGGACACTCATCCGAATATTTTATCATAGCATCCTTGAACAACTGCAATAATCAGGGATGATTAGCCGTAGTCGTCCAAGTGCTGCAGTTTATCTAGTAACACCATTTTGAATCGATTCAAATGTCACTCATGCTTATCATGGGAATTGCGAGTTTTTACCTGAAAAGTCCCAACATCTGGTCTTGATGAGATGTCGTTCTTGATCACTTTTGGTACCACAACCAGCATGAAACCGATGAACTTCCTTGCAGTAAGTTGGGGCGTAAATCCTTGTAGAGTTACTGAGAGTGGGAAAATATTGCTAAGTTTTTTTCTTAACACAGAAATATCATCGACAAAAATAGCAATGATGCAACACCAAAGTAGAGATAACATATAAAGCAAGCATGTATTATTCACGGCCTATACGTTGTGGTAAAATGGAATGTATTTAACTTGCTAATTAGGTGACATGCTCAATTTGGAACTTTTATTGCTATTTCAGTCATATAAGAATATATATCATTTTTTTGTCTCTTACATTAAACGGTACTTTTACTTATAGATTTAAATATCACAAATTCTGCAATTCGCTGCACGCATCTGGCATTTCATTGCATGCGAACAGGTTAATTAAGGAAATTTCTAGATGTACATAACTATAACCCACACTTTCCAAAAGTAAACGAATAAAAGAAAATGCTTTATACAGTTTATGCGAAAATGTGATTTAAATTTAAAACTTCAATAAAACGATCGGATCATTATGAACGAAAGCGAGCAGGCTAAACCATTTAACCTCCAGTGCTCCAAAAAGTAATTAGATGTGTATTGTACTTTGCATGTGGCCTTCGCAGAATAAATTCCTTAAAAGACTACGCAATTGCTTTGATTAGAAACCAAAAAGTAAACAAGTAAAATCCTGTCTAAACTGTTTGAATAAAAAATTGTTCATGAAGATTTCATATGCGTTTTGAGAGTAAAGCATACATGCAACTCAATGTCCCCTTGGAGGAGGCAACGGAGCGCTGAAGGTTAAATGATAGCTTGTATCCAATTATTTGCGGTATCCAATTCCGCCGAAAAATTACTGAGTGTGTGGCTGCCTTTGTTGTATGTAAATTGCAACGTTGGGGATCAAAGGAATGTTTTCTAAGGGATATTGGACAACATATGTGTTACATCTAGGAAATCATTAAGGACACTTTCATATAGGCTTCCCAACCGTACTAGCACATTCCTCAATATTTCAAGGTTGTGGTGGCCTCCTGCCATAGTCTTGGTTTCAGGACCAGATAGTCGCAGATCCAAGACCCAATTCTACAGAGGATCCGCCGTGTATGCGGTAATAGCTTGCATTAAATCTGTAGAGGGTCAAACATATCTCGATCCCTTTCGATAGCATGGACTGGAAGTTTACATACATCATCGCAGAGGAACCCGGTTCAACCCTAAAATTTTAGAGAAAAAAATACATTCCCAGGAATAAAACTTTCGCAGCACAGGTGATATATGATTAATTATCATATATTAGCAGATAAAACAACAATTGTCCATTGTAGACCATTGGACACATCACAGCCTTGATGGTAGCAGAAAACACAAAGGCAACACAAAAAGGTATTTACAAATGGGCAATACATGAAAAAATAACACGTATACTTGAATGGAGAAACTGATTCACACTTACATACGTGCCAAAATTAAAATTTATAAAAGGCAAAAAGAAACAAGCAAATCACTTCAACCCAAGACAAAATGCTGAAAAGCTTAAAAATACTCATAGTCAATATCACGATGAACAAAAAATCGATAAATTGTTTCAGTACATAAATTAGAATCAATAAACACAGAAAACACACAAGAAACAACACAGGGACTGGATGTTTAGGGAGGATGGGCGGTGCGGACTCGGTTGTCGCCCTCTTCAGCTGTCCATGGTTCGAAATTACGAGGCACGTTCCACGCCCTCGTGTGGCTGCAAAATGAGACGTTAACCTAACTAAACTATTTTCGTGGATTTGATTTACGTATCTTCATTCCTCAGTTACAAACTAGGGTGACAAAATATTACTGAAAAATTTGAAGGTACTTTTTATATTGAACATTTAACAAACAAACATTTAAATTCATACAAACAACAAGGAAATAATTTGCTAACATATTAAGACGCAAATTTATCAATTTCTGAATCAATTAATTAGAAACTTCATAGCTCTAAAAATTGAAAATATTTTCAATGAAAAGGTTTTCAGTACTTATTACTTGAACATAATAGATTAAAAAAGAAAAAAAGAAGAAAATTTAATATGTATGAATTGTTACGCTTTATTTTTATTTACCAAGAATATGAAAAATTATTTAATTTTGAAAAAGTTAACAATTTTTACAAAAAAGGATCTTTCTATTACAAGCAACACAAAAGGTATTGGACTGATTTCGGTCCTTTTTACTTCGATTGATTTGACCCTTTTTGAATGTCAAAATTGTAGTAAACACATGGGCAGTTCGAAATCATGAACAGTTTGAAAATTGGTGGAACTGAAAGATCTTAAGGTAGGATAATGAAGAATAATCCTCACAAAGATAAAAAAAAATCGCGAAGGTGAAAAAAAAGAACAGATGATTAATTTAAACAAAAACCAATAAAAAATAAAAATTTTCGAGAACAATTGATGTGATTATTCTTAAAACAACTGAAAGTAAAACATATTTTGCTTTTACATGTATTTCTACTATTGTAATCACTCTACGTGACATCACAGACATGACAAATGTAATCCGTATGCCATCTAACATGCTATTGGCATCCGTTTTCCTCCTGCTAGACGCGCATTAGATTCAAAAATTATGATTGCCTGATTTCTTCGAAGTGAATATGAAGTGAAACTACAACATTCGTCTAAAGCTGGCTTTGTAAGCTACGAAGCCAAGAATAAAATAAACGTTGACAACGTAAAATATCGAAAAAAATCGTAATTTAATTTAGTTAAGCTTAGCTAGATCAATATCTTGCTTAGAAGCTGCACCAATTTTTTTGCGATACATCTTGTAATTATGAAGCTTGGTTAAATGTCGAGGATGCACCTCAGCCGGCAACTCGTTTCTAAACATTCACTCAATACAAACAGGTGGACGTTTGACTCACGATTGATACAGCATGCACCAAGCCGCATATACTGCGTATCTTTGGTGGAATGGGCTCTAGAATCCGTGACTAATCCATCCGTAAGCCGAGACTGCCAGCAGGCCACTGCTGTTTGCTAAAAATGGAATTTCCAGTTTAATTCCTTTTCATTAAAAATAAGTATGCTAACAGTCCTCTGGAAAAAAGAATCTTTTAGTATCTTTACTTTTTTTCTCAAAATAAGCGCTTGAAGTCATTATTTGCAAATAATAGGGACCCACTATGAGGTAAGGGAAGCACCGAGATGGATTCTACGCATGCGCAATGTATAATGACTTCAGTGTCCTACTCTTATATTAACGCAAACAGTATTGTCAAATGCAAGAATTTTGGCAATCGATGTTGATCTTTCAATAGCTCTCGTGGAACTAAAAAGAATTATAATGGAATTGTAAATGTAAATTATTTTTTTCACAATTAATGATGGAATGGACAAAGGTAAACAATAGACTCCCCAAAATGAAACAGTTTGTGATGATCTTATCTGTCATTCTTTTCAAGGCAAGGACAAATATTATTCTATAGTAGGGAATTTCGAGTTTGGTTTGATTTTATTGGCGAATAGAATTAATGATGGAATGGATAAAAGTAAACAATAGACCCCAAAAATAAAATAGTTTGTCATGATTTTATCTCTCAGTCTTTTGATGGCAAAGACAAATATTATTCTATGGTGGGGAATTTCGAGTTTAGTTAGGTTTAGGATTTTATGGCACAAGAGCCACTGGAGAAATCGAGTCCAGGCTCGATACTGTCCGAGCAATGAATGGTTGTAAAGTTGAAGCGAGCTGAAAATTTTTCATGTGACGTGAACCATTTTCTAAAATAATCTATAAATTTAAAGGAAAAACAGGAATTGAGCGAAATATTAATTGCAAACTTCCATCGATAAACATGAAACGAATAAAGATAAATAAAAAGTGTGTAATTATGTGGAATTCGTATACATCATAAGTTTTCTATGGACTCGTATTCGAATCAGGTCAATACCACATTTCTTACTCAGAATAGGTCATTTAATTAGTAAAGATTAAAAGGATTCAAACTAGTAACAAAGCATAACATGTACATTCATCAAATCCTGGACTTAATGGACTAACTGAGGTGCAAGGGTGGTCTTAGTATATAAAATATAACGCAAATAGACTGGTGTCCAAAAATTATGCACAACTTTTAGATTGCAGAAACTGGAGTTAATATTGATACTATGGTTCGTACAATAGTATTGAATTTTATGAACGTTGAATATCCTGAATAATCATGTATACTTATAAATCAAATGCATAATTTAAATTGCATTTCGGCGATTATTATTTGAAGATTCGAATTTAAAAATTATCAGTTTGTGCAAAAACGCTCATCATTTTGTTTCTCTCAGAGAATAAAATAATTCAGCTCTAGCAATTCCAATATCTTTCTGAATAATAATGGTATTGAACTGAAATTTTTATAAAAGTTGCACTATATATCTGGCTTTGAAGTTGTAAAAGAAAAATTACGCTATGTCTAGCACATGCGCAGTAAAAAATTATTTACTACTAATGCTCATATTTTCTGTAATATTCAAATTTTTACTTCAAATTTCAATACAATGCTTCTTTTACATATTGTTAAGTATTGTGTAAGTTTCGCACGATTTGATGGAAAACTCTGCATATTATAAGCAAAAAACATGCAGAAAAAATTTGAATATTTAAAGAAAACCTTTATATCTTCTAGAATATTTTTGCTATGTTTACGAAAAATGCATGCAAATCAGCTTTCTGTAAAACGGGATGTGTCAAAATCCATTTTCGTCTTCACCCCTTTACCTAAATGCCCTCAAGACCGTATCTTCACTGTAAAATGTGATCTCCGACGATAGTATGTACCGCGGTTCTCCGCAACTGATTGAGAACCATAGTCCCATATTAACTCCAATGTTTTAGCATGAGAAATGTGCATTCTGTGGACACTAGTGTAAGTAAAATATTTAATGTGCATATCATAATAGTAACAATAAACTAATTACTCCCAATAAAAGTGAAAACTGCCAAAAATTTTTTAGAAGGGCAAAAGGAAAGCTAAAGAACATTAGTTAGTTTCTGTTTCTGTCAAATCCAAAATCGCTTAACCTTCCAGCAGGCGCGCGTATGCAGGAGATACTTAGATCGTGCATCGTATTACATATTTATATCGAGTTCTTTCACAAATATCCATGCAACTTTTATTTATGTAATCTGTATTTACTAGCTTTATACTAAACAAAGATTATACAGGGTGTGATGAAGTGACACATTTCAAAAATTAATAATAAAAAAAACCCTAAAAATGTTGGAACTGCGTTTTTTTTAAAGAGCGCACCTCAAAAAGTTTTTTCAGATAGTTAACACGACGTTACGACGTTCTAAATTCATTAAAGCGAGAAAATTCAGTACGCAATGGCTACCGATCAGCAGAAGCCGATGCGTGTTTTTCTTCTTTTCTTCTTTTTTCTTGAATATTACGAAAACTCTTCAGTTTTCACACTATACGTGAATTAACAAATTAAATAGCGTAAAACTCCCAACAAATACATGCTTTTATTTTTCTTCCAGTTTTAATATTTTCTCAGATAATGGCTCTAAACAAATTTTTGATTTCCAGTAATTTACGATCCCCTAGACGACCGAAATAGCATGTTACCTATCTGAAAAAAAACTTTTTGAGATTCGCTCTCATTAAAAAAAATTCGGAGTTGCAACATTTTTAGTTTTTTTATTATTAATTTTTGAAATGTGTCTCTTTTGTATACACCCTGTATAAATAAAAATTGCATTTAAATTTATAAAAGAACGATATAAATATGTAATACGATGCACGATATAAGTATCTCCTGCATACATGTGTCTGCTGGAGAGTTAATTGAAGGTTTACTGTGCTTTTCGTAACACATAGAATTAAACATACATTAAAATGCCTTACTTACTCGTATATACTTCTCCCGGCTGATACTTCTCGGGATGACCCGATATTTCGATATAGAATCCCTTATCTCCCGGCTCCTTAGGGGTAGTGACACCCTGTGGGGCTCTTCGACACCGGCCAGGGTGGCTCAAGGGAATGATACGGGGCTCCATCTCCAACACCTCGGCACCCCAACAGCAAACGATTAGCACCCAAGCGAACACCAAGAAGCGATGCATCCCTGTTATCCTGGTTGAGAAGCTCTGAATGAAAGGAACAACTCCGCATACGATCAGAAAGCGGAAAGGCTCTCGATACCAAGATCCTTCATGTGCAAACGACATTTCTCAAGAAGAGCGGAGGAAAGTGCTCGTGATGGATCCTCCGAGAGTTCTGAGAGTAGAAATCGTTTGCACGGAGGGAAGGTGAGGAGTTGGACGTAATTGTTGTGTTCTGCGGTAGCTTTTTTGTGTGGGCGGGCAGAGAGAGAGACGAACTATTCATTCTTAACAAAATGGGTTACAGAAACAAAAGATTTGTTTTCTCTGTTATAAAGAATTTCCATTTGATCAATCCTCTTCACTTGAAATTCAGAGATATCGCGTCACGGTAATTCCATACTACTTTTATGCTAAACTGAGAGATTTCCTTTTTTTTCTGTACTAAATACAGGAAATCGTCTCTTAATAAGCAACACCACCTATCTTAATTTTACTATTTTTATGCTATATTGAGAGTTTTCTTTTTTCTTCCTGCACTGATACAGGAAATTGTCGCTTAATAAGCAACATCACCTATCTTAATTTTGCTGTTTTTATGCTATATTGAGAGTTTTCCTTTTTCTTCCTGCACTGATACAGGAAATCGTCCCTTAATAAGCAACATCACCTATCTTAATTTTACTGTTTTTATGCTATATTGAGAGTTTTCTTTTTTCTTCCTGCACTGATACAGGAAATCGTCCCTTAATAAGCAACATCACCTATCTTAATTTTTCTGTTTTTATGCTATATTGAGAGTTTTCTTTTTTCTTCCTGCACTGATACAGGAAATCGTCCCTTAATAAGCAACATCACCTATCTTAATTTTACTGTTTTTATGCTATATTGAGAGTTTTCTTTTTTCTTCCTGCACTGATACAGGAAATCGTCGATTAATAAGCAATACCACCTATCTCATTTTTTTGAAATTTCAAAGAGGAGGAAAAACTGAATTTTTCGGAACCAATAACGAATATTTCTGAATTTTTTTAAAAAATTTGATTTAAAAATGAGACCTCAACAGCTACGTTACATCTAGTAGGAACATGCAGTATTAGGCCAATCATATAGAAACCAGCCACTTTTGCAATCGAACATGAGGTCGGAAACGCAAAGGGGGACCGCTGCAGGGAGATCTTTGCCAGTGAATTAAGTAAAAGAAAAGGATATACCAGATAAAATGTTCAACTCAAATTGAGTGGAATACAAATTCACACTAGCACAACAACACAGTTTCATGAAAACATTACAAGATTACGCAGCATGACAGATACGATATTTGAAAATAGAACATACTATCAACAACAAACCTTTGGAGTTCTTAAAATGAGTGTTCAAAGGCCATGCCGTTTGGAGCGATACACGCTTTTCATGTTGTTTTTGCATACAACTGGGTTGCTGTGGTGTTGTAAATTTGTATTCCTTTAAATCTGCATTGTGCATTTTATCAAATATAATCTTTTCTTTTACTTCATTAAGAGTTCCCTGTAGCAGATCCACTTTGCGTTTCTATTACAAAAATAACTTTTTACCCTATACGCCTGTCCTATACTTAATGTTTGTAAACGACCATTCTGATCATGTCCATAGGGTAATGTATAACCCTATGTTTATAAGGGTTCTTGGGAGGGTAAAAAGTTCGTAGGTAAGCCACCCAGCTGAAAGGCAGGGGAATAGGTGGGTGAGGAGTGTGTATGAAATATTCATTCCCCCATAATTCCCTTAATGTTGAACGCTCAACGAAAATTCTAATCTGGGGAGTATCGTCTTATTATGATCATCAATTTTGCTAAAGCTACAATTCAATAACCACAATTCCTAGAATTCAGGAGTCGAAAACTCTTCGATAACTGTTAAACCTAAGCGTGTGTGATACTTGTTATAAATCTCTCATCAGCTGCTTTCTCTTCCATCCTGTTTAATCCTCATAGCTCTGCTCTAACCTTTATGATATTAAAGGTGGAAATGGAGGAGGTGCGAATGAAATTTTCTTATCCTGACATTTCCGGACAAAACAAATCTATCTTAGCCTTCCGGTTTGAAGACAGGAATTTTTTTTCATTGATGGCTTATATATCTTTTCCATAAAGATATGCTATCTTTTAATATTCATCCTAAAGAGATTGTATACGTTATGGAAGATTTTTTTTTGGGGGGGAGGTAATGCAGAACTTCCCTTAGACCGACCTTAGACCTTTGCGTTGTGAATGGGAATCTTCAAAATTTGTACAATCTGTTTGAGGACGTTAATTAATGTTTAAAGTATAGTTTTTTAATGCTATGGCTTAAGGATACTTCGAAAATATTAAATTTGATGTCCCTATTGCTGTAGCTCTCAAAGCTTACTTAAAATAAGAGCCGCATTTTTTGGAAAGGTTGCCATAATTTCTCGTTATCGCTCTTTTTGGCAACTTCTAAGGTTCGGCGGTTAAATTTTTAACCAAACGACTTAGCAAATTACAATCGTTCTATTTGGAATTTAGCCGTTTTAAATAAAATGAATTAAACGACCTTAAAGAACCCAGACATCAAAGCTTTTGTACTAAACAAGGAACTGGTTCAAACATGGCGCTTGATACAGTATCCACACGGATTTGGCGATTGCTTAAGTCGGAGTTATACCGGAAAAAGATCTGGGAATCCCAAATAATCAAAACAGAAAACTCGCCCATAAAACAAGAAATCTACATTTGATTATTAACATTATAATGTTCTTGAATTTGTTTGGGAACTTTGTCAGTTTAGAATAAATAGAATTTCATTGAATTTCCGCTGATCAAGCCGTTCATTTGGTATGCCATCCTCGACAATCTGGAATAAATAATGTTTAAATGAGTGCTCACAAGTAACAAGATATCATACCTAATTATCTTTAACCCAATGCCTTCTGTAGATCCTATACCGAATTTTACTATCCTGTTTCGGTCAAAGTAGAATCTGCGTTCCAGTTACTCCATAAATTTAATTTTCCCGCAGATACCCATTCGACTTAGAATTGGACAAGAATTCCAAAGAATTCGGACTTATTCGCAAGCTTTGCCTATGAATAGCTAACCGCAATTCCATGATATACTAAAACTTGATAATCCCACCCTGTACTTAAAGTAATCTATCAGCGTCCCACGCTTTCACAATTTTGTTTAATCCTTCAGATTTTTGATGCAAAAATTATATTCTGCTTCTAAAAGTCCACCACACGATAATTTTAAATTCCATATTACAGATCGCAAAAAGAAAGCCGTAATATTTATAACACAAAATTTTAAAATATAAGCAAAAAATGCGAAAATAATATCAATAAAAACTTTTAAAAACCCATTTTTATGAATGTACTAAAAATAGAATTTTTTATTTTAATTTTTTTACATTTTTAACTTTTAAATTAATTTTATAAGCATATATATGGAATCGTGAATCAAATTCACTACCAGGAGGCGCCACTCGTACATAATCAAAATGAAATAAATTAATAGATAATCATTAATCGAAACTTTGTACACATGTGTACAAGGTTTCAGAATACTAGTACATCAGAAAGTGAACGGAGAATGAATAACAAAATTTGATTTTTACAAACATGAAACAAGTGAAATATAAAAATGTTGCAAAATTAGTGCTGTCCAAGGGACAAAAACTACTATCGTCAAATAAATGAGAAACAAAATGTACGTGCCATCAAACTCTTAGATGCATCTCTTACCTCGACAAATTAATATATTCCAACTTCGACTTTAACAGCATTGGCCAAATTATATGAGGGAGCTGAAATTTTGTTACGAAATGAAACATGTTTCAACGTACTATATGATTATGGCTTTTTTATGCAACATCTTTTAATGTGGTATACTGTAAGTTTGACACAAAATGCAAAAGATTTCAATAAAATGCTTCAAGAAGAATCCAATTCTACTGCGTATCTTTTAACACCATTCGATGTCACCTTGTTGAATCGCCTTCTTTATCTCTTTCAACATCCCAAGAAATCTGTTCATGAAGAATACTCGTGTCTTGAATCCCATTTAACGTTACTAGATTTCATTCTGATGAATCGTGATCTCCGTTTTCCTCCTCGACCGTTTCAACATCAACAGAAATTTGTTCATGAAGAATTTTCGTCTCCTTTAACATCAGTAGATTTTTTTTCTGATGAATACCTTCTACGACTTTCTTCTTTGAATAATTTCTCATGAACAATCCACGCCTTTAGTGTTTCTTGCCATATTATTGATTTCTTACAGTTGAATTACATTTTTCATCTTTCTTTTCCGTCTCCTGATTTTTTTTATCATTACCATATTCTTTCACGAAGAATCAATTATATATGTATCGATTTTAAATTGCAGAAAATTCTCCATGAAAAATCTCCTTCCTCACAATAAGTTAAGTCCGTCAAGAAAAACTACTTTTCTCTTTTAAGCTTATTTATTATTTTGTTATTTATTTCTTAAGTTTTGCAATACTTCTCATAGTAAGTAAAATTTTCTTTCTAAAATTTAATTTTCTGCTGTTTTGCGAGGTGTTATCGGTTGATTTTCAAACACTAAAATCAGATGTGACAAGGTGTCACCAAGTGTACCTGAAAAAACTCGAAATATGCAGATCTTAAGAATAAACTTTTCTGTACAAACAAATATTTCGTTCCAATGTTTACTGAACCTCCGATGCAAGTACCTTCTGTGTATAACCAGTGGGATCATAATCTGGTACATCTTCAACTTCTTTTAAATCGTCAATATTATAATTAGAAATGTAGGATTCAAGGTAGGGGTTGACAAGGAGAATGGGATTTAATACCATAATCGGAAACTGTAGCGTCATTCATTGTATATGTTCAATCTATGTGAATAATCGGTTATTATGCATATTAACCGCGGTTATTATGTATAATAGCTTGTGATAATGTATAATAACTGTATGAAAAATCCTGTTATTATGCATAATAACCTCTTAAAGATCCGATTATTATGCATAATAACCTCTTAAAGATCCGATTATTATGCATAAACGATTGAATTTGATATTGAATTAGAAGCATTGTCCATCTTCCTGAGGGATGTCCTTTCATTAACGCATTATGCATCATGGGTAAGTGATTATCTTGACAAGTGGAGTGGTACTATTTCCTTCTCTGCCATTCTTCTTTCAGTCTTTTTATGTCTTTAAACAAGTTATTTTATCTTACTTACGATTCACACATTTTCGAGGAAAAAGACATACTCACGAGAACACATGTTTCTGAAAAGAAAAACAAGTATCCAAGTTTTAAAAAAGGTGTAATAAACATGCGTCGATCATTCGCATGCATTTCAAATAAGAAATCGAAAACTTGCTCGTATGTGTCAGAAGAGGACGAAGGCATTTAGGCAAGATATTTAAGGCAAATGCATTTTATGCAAAATATTTATGGTGAAAAGCAGTACCAGCACGAAACACATCTCAAACACGGATGTAGAACACATCCTATCGCAGGAGTGAAACAGATATAGTAGAACCTCGGGAATCTGAACTAATTGGGGCTGACCTCTGTTCGGATTCCGGAAAATTCGAGTTATCCTAGAAATAACTCTTGATATACCAAACTTTGGTACTTGTCAACTTTACAACTTTGGCTCGGTGAAAAAGTACGGAAAGTGCTAGTGGCGGTTCGCATGGTACAGAGGAGTGGTAGGCAAAAACAAGTTGAGGGTAGTGATCTTGAGCTGGAGTGATTCACGGTTACTACGACAACACGCTCTAAAAATAACCTACTGAGCTAAAAGTGTCGGGATTGGTTTTACCTGTTGTCTAGTCCGCCCGAGTCGAGTCAGCGTTCACTTCACTGATATTGTATGCGTTGTCCTATCGTAGCCTGTCATTGTTACGTTGTGTCGAAGTGTTGATCGTATCAAAGTGTGTATCGTGTGAATCAATGTATATTTGTGGAAGTAAAGTATGCCCGAGTCGAGTCAGCGTTCACTTCACTAATATTGTATGCGTTGCCCTATCTCAGCCTGTCATTGTTCCGTTGTGTCGAAGTGTTGATCGTATTAAAGTGTGTGTCGTGTGAATCAATGGAATGAATGAATTCTTCTTAAAGTAGAGTATCACGGTTTCCACACGACATCGTTTTCATGGTCAAGAATCAAGGTCAACATAATCCCGAGGAAAGGGAAGAAGACGTCTGGACAGATCTTGTATCACACTCAGAGGCTGCTAGTGCACTTGAACAGGCGCTACGCCAGGTAGAACTGCACCCTGCACTACACCGACCGACGGAGCTGGCGCTACATCGCATCGTCGAGGAGTTTAGTTCCTTACGTCAAAATAAGATAACTGATTTTATCTCTACTAATTAAGGTGCTGTATTCATTCTTAAATACCAATTCAAATGTTTTAAGTGAGGAATAAACATTAGCTTTGTTTCTGATTCGTGATTGCCATTTTCCTACATTTTTTAATAAATTGTTTTCAGGAAATTAAAAAAAAACGTTCGGATTATATCCCAAATTTCAGATTCCTGTGGTTATAATTACCGAGGTTCCATTGCACTGAGTATAAGCAATATAAAAACCAGAAAGTAGCTCACAGTTTCACCAGGCGACAATATTGGATTCAGAGAATTTTAATAACATGTGCTCATTTATCATTAATTCATCCCGCATCTGAACGTGGCTGGAATACCTAGAAATACGCCCTGGACGATGAACGCGGTTAATCTTGACATGGAATGATGTCGAGTCTCAAATGTGTAAAGAGCGAGAACCGCTAATGTGGGTCATACTCGCTTTATTCGTAGGAATATTTTATTTAAAGGGAGGCCACCAGAGGATATTTATGCCAAATTCAACGTCAACCATTATGTTATTGGCATTTCCACAGGAAATATGCCTTGCCTGGTGCAGGTTAAAAACTAGAAAGTGCCTATTGAATTTCTACTTGTTGGTGTAGTGCAGAACTTTGGAGCTGGCTCAGATGCCGTCCGTGTCATTAGATCATTATTTGAACATTACAGCATACAGTCACCCAAAAAAGTATTCGGATACCAACATGAATAACACTTTATTCATCAAATAAAAAATATTAAAACAATATATTGCAAACCGAATCGTGTCTTCATATCCTACAAGGTGTGAAAATACATATGCTACTGAAATAGTTTTCTTAAACTTAAAAATTAAAGTATAATTAACGCTATAATACTTTTACAATAGATTTTCAGTCCAAAAAGTATTCGGACACTTATAAATTAATTAACAAAAAATACTTTTACTACTTGAAAGCACTATTTTAGTATTTTGTTGGCCGACCCTTGTTTTTTATTACTTCTTTCAATCTACTTGGCATTGAATTGACTAATTTCTTGCATGTATTGGGATCAATATTTCTCCATGCTTCAATTAGTTTTTCTTTCAGGATATTTTTGCTCGTAATATTACTTTCATGCAAACGTTGTTGTATATTATTCCATAAATGTTCTATAGGATTAAGGTCAGGACTTTGGGCTGGCGTTTTAATGACCATAGGACAATGATAGAGAACCCATAGCCTACAAATAAGGGACGTATGCTTCGGATCGTTGTCTTGGTAGAGTTTAAAACTGGCCATTGTATGTCGCAAAAACGGCTTCGTGTAGCTTCAAAATGGGACACAAACCTAAAAAAATCAATTAATTGATCCAGGGCAATGGAAAAAAAAAACATAAGAATGGCGCAGTTCGGGTCCGCGCCGTAGAGTTTTCGTGAGAACGTCGGGATAAAATCAGAAAACAAGTATTTCTTATTAATATGTAATTTAATTATCAATTTCTTTAATACAATATTTACGTAGAGTGGTATAATGGTTACAGAATAGATAAATCACAAGATACCACAGACCCTTGCTACATGCGAAAAACTGCACAGTAAAACTTATTCACTACAAATGCTCATATTTCCCGTAATATTCAAATTTTAATACAATGTTTCTTTTACGTATTATCAAGTATTCTGTAAGTTTCGTACAATTCGAAAGAAAACTCTGCATGTTATACTAAAAAACATGCAGAGTTTGAGATTTTCAATTTAATACCGATTTTTGCTTATATTCTGATAAATAATTTTATTGTCTCACTTTGGGTCCTAATAATACTCCTCAAGCTCTTTAAAATGACACCAGAATCAACCTCCTAGCTTAAAGCCTTTCCACGCTACACTTATTTATAACCTTACATAAAGCTAATTCATAACAATCACGCGCATGCGCCAGCACTGGTACGATGACGTGACAGGCAAAACAAAACTATGTGACAAACTCTTACAGATATGATCTATCCGTCGTGGGGTGAACCATTCTTTTCGCATAATTAGTCTCGTAGTTATTAGCGATTCAAGTCTGACAGTATTTTGTCACACAAGAAAGTTCGACCGTCTATCACTGTAACGAGCGGTAAGACGTTTTCACGTCAAAACTGTTGAGTTTACGACAGTCTTTCACAGCCACCAAAAATACACCAACAATAAAATAATTTTCATTTAAATAATTTGTGAAAGAAAACTATATATTTGTGAAGTGATCATTAAATTGTGGGTCGGTCTAACTTAAATGGGCAGGAATATATGAAAGTGAAATTCTGCAGTCAATCTGGAAGCGGCAATATTTGCTTATTGTTTTTCAAATTCCAACATTTATGAAAGAAAAGAGAATAGTTGGTTAACTTTAGATTTATTGGAGAATCGATGCTTGTTCATCTTTAACCAGCCAACAGGGCTAATATCTGGGAAAATGATGATCATCTCTTTTATTATATTGCCGTCGTTTAAGCAAAAGTCACCCAAGTCCAAAGCAATAGTTTTGAGATATAGTAAATGTAAACTGAACTCATTTTGAATAATTTATTTTATAGATTTCTAGCTCCTACGGTTGGTTTAGTGGTGTTTATGTAACAAGTTTATATCACGAAATGATTAACTGGAAATCCTCATCGACTACAGTAGTTCTTCAAACATTATTTAGCGGTCTTAAAGACATCCACTGCCACCGACGCGCTGGCATGTCCAGAGCCTATTATCTAATTAGATTACTTATCCTCTGCTGTAGTTAAGAGATGGCAGAGAAGGGGTCATCTAATTAGATAGATGGTTCGAATCTCAGGCGTGAATAGTGGCAGCGAATGTGTTAAACGACGACGATCTCTTTTAATTCTCATACTGGTATAAAATTTTAGAATTAAGTGAAATTTGTGAAAAGCAAATTTTTCAGCTGAAGCGCGATCATTATTTTTAGTTGGTCCAACCACTGTCAACTTGTAGGTTGCGCATCATTTTAGAAGGATAAGGTAAGCAAAATCACGAAAATAACCGGATGAACTAATTATTTAAACGAGAAAAACGTAAAGACAAATTCTCTTGAAATAAGAAATAAAACTTTTAAAATTGATAAATGCATGTAAGTTATAAAAAAAGATGTTTTTATAACAATTACTTAAAATTGCAAAATTCATTGCAAGACTTGAGTAAATCCGGCATGTAAGGTTGGATATGATGCTTGCTTGAAAAAAAAAATGTCCGTTTCTGTTTGTTTGATTGTTCTCACGGCTCGTGTTATGTTGCGTAGAGTGGCGCGGAGAGTGTTTCCGGTGCGGATAAATGACTGCAACTGATCTCATAGTTGCAACCACTTCGCTTGACATTCTAGAACAAGGTTTAAGTGGATCACTTAAGATCGTCCCGCGATAAAAAATCATGTCTCTTTATATCGGCATAAATGGAAAATACTTATCAAAGGTCATTTCCAAACTATCGTCTCTGATTTGTGAAGGTCATGGCAGCTCTGAAGGACCATCTGCTGCAGAAATTGGATTTATATGTTAATGTTGTAAAACCTGAATTCCAGTTTCGGTTGCTTGTGACGTAAAAAAATTGATAATTCCATTCAGAAATTTCGTGTCCTTAAGGTAGAGGTTCCCAACCTGTGGTACGCGTACCCCTGAGGGTGCGCAAATTCAAAGTCGGTAATGGCGGTCACAAGAAAACATAAGGGATTAAAAATGTTGCAGAATTTTGTTTCGTAAAGTTCGTGTAAAAAGTAAAAGTTGTGCGAGTCCTAAATTAATTTGAAAATAAGAGGAAAAGAAAGCAAAAGGAAGTGGGATTTTTTGACGTTGAATTATTATTATTGTAAAAATGGAATAAAACGTAAAATCAAAAAAAGTTCCGCAAATGTTATAAATTCCAGTTATTTGACTCTGAAGCTCCCCTAGGCCCTTAATATTATTGATAAAAACCTTTTTGCTTAGACGGATGGTTGAAGGGGGGTGTATGACAGTAGCGGGTACGCCAAAATAAAAAGACTAATCAAGGCGTACGCGAGGGAAAAAAAGGTTGGGATAGCTTAAAGGATAGCTCTGGTAAGGTCTCAGCTTCGCAGTCATGGGCTCCAGGCTCAAAGCCCGTTTCCACTCAAGATCCGCCGTGCATTTGAGCCTGATTGTTTTCAACGTTAAATCCACGTTGAATCCAACGTGGGTCAAACTTCCTCTCGCTGGCATGGTGCGGAAACTTGGAGATTGTGGTCCCCGCTCGGGTGTCGTCCTCGTCATCTGACCGCGGTCCAAAATAGATCTCGAGTTGCTTTAAAACAGAAAGCTAATATAACTAAACTAAACTAAATTTAAAGGATACATCTAAATAGATCTTCATATGTGTGCCATTTATCTAGCAAAAACTAGAGTCATAAACGTTTATTAACTCATTAATGGAATGGATGTTATAAGGCAATTCGTTGCAAAACTATGATGATGATATGCAAGTAAATAATTTCATAGATTGTGATACTGAAGGAACACTGAACTTTTATGTTAAAACTAATGACCACGAGCACATACATAACGGAAATTAATAGTTATAAAAATAAAGACAACTGGAAAGCCATTATTGATTAAAACTAGGTATCATTTTGTATGTTTAGTATAAAAGTTGGGAAGGAGAATATTTCAGAAGCTAATTTTCAAAACTTAAATCTAGCATGTCCTTTTATTAAATATTTGAAGGTGACTTATTGATTAAAAAAAATTGGACAATCTGGGACGTTTTTCTCAAGCCAGGACAGGGAATCAAAAATCGGGACTATACCAGATAATCTAGGACGTCAAGTTACTTAAAAAAAAAGGCACAATACTTACACGAATGATTTTCTATGACAATATCGATAAGGTTACCTGAAATTCGTAGTTTTTATGAAATTTCTTTTAAAATTCTATTTTTTGAGAATGATAGCCAAAAAAAAGCTAGTATTAATCAACAAATAAAAACAATAACTTATGTTGTGTTTTAGGTTACCCTTCATGACCTCCCCAAGTGCCACAACGTATTTTGGTGCCAGGCAGCTGGCAATAAAAAAATTGCTGCCTGGCAGGGTAAATCAGAGGTAAATGGCGTCCAAGATGTCGTATTTTGTTTCAACCCTCGTCGAATTATTTGTCTTAAAAATAGAATTAAACTAACTAACATTTTCCCTTTGCTATATCTCCCAAGACTGACGGTTGCCCCCCCCCTTTTGTTTTTATTCCACTGTTCAAGTGCAGGGTTTCAACTGCAAAAGTAGATCAGTAGTAGCAAGCGGATCTGTGTACCATAACAGCTGCGTGGGATGGTTCCGCAAAGAAAAACAACGGAAATGCGACGCGCATCAATTACGGATTAGAATTTAGAAAAATAATTAGCCCACCCCGTGAACTTCTGAGTGATGAAATTGAATGTCGCAACATCGCTTATGAATTTGCCGGGTCCTATTCTTTCATTAAGCGTTATTGAAGGACGCGGAACTCCTTCTAGATTTACGTCAATAGCTTATTGCGGTTCCTTAGAATCCATACTGAAAACTAGCTCATGACTCCGTATGTTATTTGGTCAGAAAATACGGATACATTGTGATAGTGTAGTTCTTAGATGTTGGCTTGATTATATAACTTTTCGGGATGCTTTCCATTTTTTTTATATAGGATTGAATAACACAGAGAGAATTCACTACATCTTTTGGTTCAGTGGAATCTATATTTAGAACCTCTATAAAAGGGCTTAAATTGCCTTTCTAGAAATTAGGCACCCGGCCAGAAGTGTTGCTTTTCCAAAATGCATTTCAGTTTTCTTCTCTTAACTATGAAGTTACGCAAGAAAACGTTTTTAACACACTGATGACCATTCACCTCCAAGAAGGAAATTTTTTATACAGGGTACCCACTTAAATAAGTGCTACCCCCAGTTAACTTCAGAACGACGCCAGATATAGTCACAAAAGTGTGTCTAAGTATAGTAAAACGACAATGCGTTACACAACGAAACCGCTTACAACGCCACCTGGCAGAAAACTCAGGAGTTAGCGTTTCTATCTCGAAAACAGTACAATACAGGGAGAAATAGTCAATTATAAAGTTGTAGAGCATTATCGATTTAATACAAAATGACACTTTGTGCACATTAATACTAAGAAAAGAACGCTTAAAATGTACTTTCGATTTTTCGCAATTTGCGAAATTGTGATGTCACAAGACATGGACAAAAGGAGAAAATGTTATTTTTCGGACAAAAAATGACCCCAATATACTTTTTCCTGTGGGAATAACTCAAACAGCAGGTGCATGCGACCTTTCCGCCGACATTGCAGGACCTTCGA
>BGPR01000626.1:38814-71532 GCA_013235015.1 Araneus ventricosus
TTATAATTAACTTTAGTGAGCTAATATCATGCATATATTTGAATTGGTGATGACCTGTTGAAATTGTCCTTTATAATTATATGTCTTTTCTGCATATTTCAAAGGCTTGACGGTGTATAAAGTTTTTGATGAAAAGATCACTGCCTCATGTATTTTATATTTTTTTACATGGATTCGTCAATAAATATTGTGTTCCATCTAAGACTGCATTTAGATCCTTTACTAATTATAATATTTATTAATTATGTATAAAATGTTTGTAAAATATGAGTAAATGCTTATGATGGCAACCTTTAAGTGGTATAAAAGGGCTCCTTCCAGAAGAGACTATGATCATTTGCTAAAAGATGTTAGATAATCTTTCGTGCTGAAATTTGAAAAATAGATTAGTTTCAAATATTGTCAAGGGAGTAGCAATCTTTGTAACCCTATGATTTGGGCAATAATGCAGTGAATCATTCTGCAGTTATCGTGTCTTCAAGTACATGCTTTAATTATATATTTTCAGATTTAATACTTATGTTACCTACGTTAACTTTAGAGAAAACATTTCGGGTCTCAAAAAAACAGGAAAAAATCTTCTGAAAAATATACCTCTGTTTCTATCGCATCAATAGTTGGTTATTTCTGCGTTCTTGTGGATATAACTCAAGAATAAAAATAATCTATAATAAAAATAAATTTAATTCTGGAATGGAAACGTCACTGTTGGATATATGGAGTCAATATGACTCCATATATCCACTGAAGATTAAGCCATTATGAAGCGTTGACACAATTTTTGAACAGAGAAATTAATCAAGCACCATTTTTATGTATTAAGACGCCTTTTATATAAGTTTTGTACAATTTTTTTAAAATGATATTCATAAATAATCTATCAGTTGCAACATGAGGAGTAGGCTTGTGAACAATTGATCAAACATGACATTCTTATTCGACTTCTTTGTTTCAATCACAAAAAATTCTGGTAATGTTCCCTGGGGTGCTGAAACTTTGCCTGTGGTTTAATTTAACCCATACGTGGAGTCAATGTGCCTCAAAGACAAGTCCGGCCTTTAGCAGATTGGACCACAACCGGGCTCCGTACTAGTGTACTATCTACTCTCTGCTCATTTCAGTGGCATGATTAGGATAGAGAAGGAAGGGCACGTGCCCTGAGCGCCATTACCAGAGGGTGTAAAATTGAATTTGAGAATTTAAGAGAACTACATTTTTATAGTTTTTTGTTTAAAAAATGAAAATGTTGTAATCGTCAGAAGAAGGCTTTCACGAGGAAAGATCAGAAGAAGGCGAACTCGAGATTTAGATGAATTTTTGTGTTTAAGATCTCCCCGAGTCCGTAAAACCCATTTTTGGAATTAAGTTTGTCTTTATACGCCATAACACAAGAGCTAGAAGGATGATAGTTGGTATGCGATCATAACACCTAAATTTCAGGTTTCTTTCAAATTTCGGACAGAATCTATTTACGGAAAGTTTGTGTACCTATCCGTCCGCGTTCATGTGAACATAGTAACTAAAAAACGCAAAGAGCTAAAAGAAATAAATTTAGCAAATGGTTTTATCCTCAGAATTGTAGATCTGTATCGAATTTTGGACCAAATCCATCAAAGGAGTGATCATCTATTCAACCAAAATTACTTCCAATTAGACCCCGCATTTTTTAGGGCCGGTCCTTCTCATAGAGTTTGAATAACTACTTGCTGTACTGAAGGCGACAGATCATGCACAGCTGGCGTCTGGTTCTTAATTGGCTCAAGATATGTAGATAACATAGCAAGGAGAAGGGTCTTTCCCCATCTTCCTCCAGAGGTGGTATTTCATTTGGAGCGATGAATAGAGTCCTCATTTCTCTGTTTCCATTCCAGGGTTAATCAAAACCAATAATAATAAAAATGTGATCATACTTCGTCGATCAAAAGACCTTAAAAACGCTTTCATAATAATGGGTACATGCAGGGTCTTCAGAAAGGCCGTTTACAAACTTCAAGGGTAGATCAAACATACAAAAACAAATCATTTTCAGAACGGAACATGGGGTCAGAAATGTAAAGGGTATTCGCTACAGGGGACTGTTTGTCAGTGAATTTAGTAAAAGTAAAGGATGCACTGATGAAATATACAACACAAACTGCATGGAATACAAATTTGAAATGGTACAATAACCGTGTTGTGCATTGATAACAAGATGCGAAGCATGCATCGCCTCAGCGGCTAGTCCTTTGAACACTTACTTAAAGTATTCCAAAGGTTTGTTGTTGATACTCCATCCTACTTGCGATTATCGTATCTGCCAAACTGTATATGACTTGTAATTTTGTTATTCATGCAACTAGGTTGTTGCATTATTGCAAATCTGTATTCCACTCGGTCTGTATTACACATTTCATCTGGTGTTTCCTTTTCTTTTACTTAATTCATTGACAAAGAGCTCCCTGTAGCTGACCTTCTTTGTGTTTACGATCCCATGTTCTATGGGATCGGATATAACTTGTTTATGTGACCTACCCTTAAAGTTTGTAAACGACCTTTCTAAACACCCTGTATATGAGTACATTATGAATGGGTACGTAATGAGTGTGGGAATCACAGGTATACATATGAATGCAAAGAAAGAAAATTCTTTGAAAAATCTAAGATCAAACTTTATTCAGCTACAATACAAATGATAAATATTTTTGATGACAGTAACTAAGGAAGACATGTCAGAAAACATCTACGAGTGAAGACGGTGATCAGCAAGATGCATCATTGTTATCCTCATCGACAATCATCCGCCATTCTACTTCGTAGATGATCTTCAGTGGTGGCCAGGTTGTAGTTACTCAGCGATATGCACAATGTTGAAACATAATTACACAGAAGTAGAAACTAACTCGCACATCACTTACAAAATACATATACAATAGAGTTCAATAAAAAATAAACTTGAAAGAATGAGGGAAAAAATAAAACATTGAAAATTCGCGATTATCAGCAAATGAATCTTACTTCAAGTAATTAAAAGAATTTTAGTGTCATATAAAAGCAATTTGTATTAAAATGTAATATACATCAAAGATATTGCGGGTAAAAAAAATCCTATACGAAGCCACTGAATTTAAATTTCTTTTATAAAATCATTACATAGTTAACTAGACCCCTAAAATTTGTAATATATATGAACGAGCTTTAACTTGAAAACAGCAACAACATCAATGTTATACATCCTTTCAGCCCTAAAGCTATAAAAAACCGATTTAATACATATACGCGGTTCTTCAATGCAAGACGATGTTAGAGAGAATTTCCTAAAGAAAACAAAAAAAAATCTAAAATTAAGAGATCATATGAAAATTTATTTAACTCTTTAACTTCCAGTACAAAAATTTAAACCTGAAAATATGAAATGATTTTTCCAACGAAAATGTTATAAAATGTCACAAAAATTCGGTAAATTATTTTTGATTTTCAAACACTTTCTAAAGTAAAGACATTCAAAAAAGCAGTTGTTACTGAATATTATGATAAGGGATTTGATTTAATAAAATAAGCAATTTTAAATAGAAATCATTGTTACAATAATTTCTACTGGTATTGAAATAATAATTTATTTTAAATAAAAATTTTGTGTATCTTTGGCACTTTTGAATATCATATATTAATATTTCATGAAGGCTAAATATAATAATTTTTGTTTCATATACTCTGACTTATCTGGTTGTTATTTTATTAAATAATTCACGAATGAAAAAACATATACAACTCCGCATTTACTATATTGATTTCATTACTATCTAAAGTACGAAATTGTATCCACGACTCTTTCCTCTTGACGCAATGTTCAAGAAAAACAGTAAAAAACGCGTGATATTTAAAATGATATTTCCAGATTCAAACGTCATATATATTCAAAAAATAATTAAAGATCAATCTTTAAAATTTACAAGGAAGACATGACGTAGAAGTGTTTTTAGCAACTTCTGCAATGCTAAAATATCTACTATAAGAAATTTCAAAAGTTCACTTTTTTATTTCTTGCTATTATCATTTGGAACTATGAATCAACATAGTCGGTTTGTCAGGGAACTTTCCCAGACATAAACTCTGCGTACTGGCGGTCGTCATAGAAACAGATATAGTTCCCTTCCACGGAGGAGGAATAGCTTGAAAAGTGTTATTATCATTCTGATGTTCACGTTGTTATTGAGCACACCATTGCTAGATGAATATATTCCTTGTTCTACCTACAGAAAATGGCTAAAACCCAGTTCCTATGGTAACAGATGAGAACGCATTTCTTTTATGTCTGGGACAGTTCTGCCGGTAAACAGACAATATCCTGATTCATACACTTTGTTTCATCGAAAGAAACATGCACCAATTATCAAAACGGCAATTTTACAAACTTCTCTATTATTTCACGAATGCAGAAATTATAATAAACAGCTATTTAATTTTACATCACATCTGAGTAGAGCTCTAGAGCGACACAATATATCTACTACATAATAAGCAGTTTTGGTTCTTCAAAATAATTCCAAGCAATGAATTGAAAAAAAATTAAGTTCGCCATTTTCTGCTCACTTTGTTAAGATTATTTTTTGTTCTTAGTTTTAAGTAGCTGAAAGACCAATTTTTGTTCCTCAGACGAATCTACGCACACAGTTACATGAGACTTTATGTACAGGAGTCTTATCCGTGGAGATGTTGACAATTCAGTGATATGTAGAAGCCTCTGCTGTCCGATCCAAAACTCCAGTCTTCCTTTCTAGTTTGTGTGAACTAGAAGAGTTAAGAATCAAAACAATGGCTATACATAAAAATTTATACAATTGTTTTCGTTTGCGTGTACTAGAGGAATTAAAAGTCATATCAATAACTACCGATGAAAAATAGTATGCACAAATGTCTTAGTCTGTATGCACAAGAATTAAAAATCAAAGCAATGACTATGCGTGTGAGCTAGAAAAATTAAGAATCAAATTAATGATAATGTATAAACAATCTATATATTTGTCTTAGTTTCTGCGAATTACAAGTTCCAAGAATGAAATCAATGATTATATGTGCAAATCTATACAATATTTGATCATACTTATTCAGAAAATATTATTTCAAAAAAAATTTGGAATTTGAATTGACTACAAGGATAATTACTAGGCATTTTAACATAAATCTTGCTAATTAAAAATGAAGTAACTAAACTAAAATAATTTATACGGATCAGAATTTGGAGCCATTTTGTTCAAAAAGTGACTGAAAAATTCCTACTCAGAATGCAGATTTTTAATTTTCAGTGATTATTTAAAGAATAAATTTAAATATATTACAGTACATGCAAAAGATTGTTACCATCCACAAAGTTTAGTACCTATTGTAGAGAATAATAAATTTAAATATATTACAGTACATGCAAAAGACTATTACCATCCGCAAAGTTTAGTTCCTATTGTAGAGAATGAATTTAAGTGATTTTACAGAATGATGTATTCCAAAACCAACATCAGATTAAATGTAAGCAATATGTTGTTGCTCTCTGCTCTGTAAATCTATTATTACAGTTTGCGATGCTTGCTGACAAGCAGCTGTGTGTTGACAGTATCGTAAAAAAAGAAACGGTCGGAGTCATTTAGGTATTTGCTATGTTTTAGAAAGAAATATTAGATAATCTAAATATTCGGGAAAGGTCTTAGTCTCACTTTGTTCGAGTTAACGAGTTTCCTGTCAAATACAAATCACCACAATCAGCTTCTTTGTGGAGGTTCAGTTTAAGAAGTTATTTTCATCAATCCGTATTTATCAAGATTTTGAATTTTTATTTGTTATAAGTCTGCAGCTCTTTTCTTTACTTAGCATAAATGTCAAAAGACTTATATTAGGAAATGTTATGAAGCAAGTAATGTTTGAAGAGAGAGAAAAAAAAATGGCGAAGAATTCGGAAGGAAAAGCATTGAATAATTGTCTCTATTATTGCGCAGGATATTGAGTACTATTCGGATTTCTTATTTTGAAATAAATAACAAGTTTACGGTCTATAAATGCGTTGTAAACTGATTTTTTAAAAACTTTGAAAACGAAACCTTGCATATGGAAGTAGTAATATATTATGTTTGCACTAAAGTCGACTAATTGTCGCAATATAAACATCTACAACAGATATTTTTAGTAAACTCCTCAATCAGAAATCATTGGAAAATTGCCCCTATGGAGTGAATGCATGATACATCACTGAATACTTATCTTTTAAAAAATCATAAAAACACGGAATTCTTATAAAAAAATTTGAAGTTATTGTAAATAAGAAGACAACTTCATAAATTTCTGTTAGTATTACCTCATAAAGACAAGCATGAAAGTATTATGTTACCATAAGAATGGGCATAAGCACATTTATCAAAAATCAATGTTTTTTCTCTTTCATCATTATAATCTTTTTTTTAACAGTTTAACGGAAAGAATTTTAACTTGAGAAGTTAACTTAAGAGTTTTCAAGACACTTTCATATTGATATTTCTCACGACTTCATGTCAACTTTGGAGTTTTTCTTTTAAAGTTATGGATTAATAGATGAGGCTAAATTTTTATAACGATTAATGTGAATGCCCTTGCCAGTTAGAAAAAAAACAATTAAAAGCGGCATTTTATTGAAGGCTATTTCCCTGGAATTCTTAATTGAGAGAAGCAGCAGTTATACCAACTATCACAGACAGAACATTACTAAATATACTGGCGCCATCTATTGAACAAAAATTACGATACACTGTTGAAATATCATTACATGGCGCCATCTATTTGTGAGAACAAACACAAATCAAGCAGATTTTTTTTCTCCCTTCAGTGAAGTCTCGAACACGTACCCAAATAAACTTAGTACAGTGGGCAAGGTGGCAGGGTGCAGTACTTCCTCTCTATCTTAGGCCCACATGCTGCACCGTTGTTCTTGGGCGGCACCTTGACCGTCTTTGTTCGTTGTTGGACGCCTCCTTGACCACAAGTTTTGGAGCAAGGTGTCCAGTCGGACCACGGATTTAGTTGGCAGTCGACGGCTATATGCGTAGGATAAGCATTTAGAGTAGGTGAAGCGTTACAAATCTGGATGCCAAGTATGTCTCAAAAATACTGTCCTAGTTTCACTTTGTTAACAATGCATTTACGATCACGAAATGAGAAGTAAATTTTGTTCTCGTTCCACAACCGGAGTAACAGTAAATGTTTTGAATATTCATCTGCCCTCTTTTAATAAGCTTCGAAACATCAAAACTAATCTTCTCTACAAACAAGATTATAAAAGGGTTCTCCTAACGATATAAAATATTTCACTCAGAAAAGATATAATTTTGAGAAGACTTTAAAAGCAATATTTGAAGCAACACAATTAAGCAGAAAAACATTGAGGCGTTTTAGTTAATAGATTTGAAATCGAACGAGAATACTTGACATCCAATAGAAAAGCAAAAGAGCAAACAGAGAATAACTTTAAACACAATTAAAAATTTCTATTAATATAAAAAAATTATAATAAAATAATATGCACATAAAATATCGCTTTATAGCAGTATAGTGTTAGTTTTGTTAAAAGGTACAGAAAATATATTAGCCATTAGATGCTTTTTAGAAAAAAATGGACCTTTCAAACTATGGGTCCCGACTCCCAGTGATGCTGAGCAAAGGGATGTCGTGTTAACACTGTATCTATCTACTAGATTCATTTATTTGAGTGAGTAAAGATAATTCAAATATTCTTTTCACTAAATCATTCCACAAAAATTTTACAAACATAATAAATTTCTATAGTATCATTAATCAATGTTCAATTTTTATGTTTAGGTTTCTTATATGAGCACTTGGGGGTCAAGGAAATTTTTTAAATTGAGTAATAGGGTCGTGAAATACTGTGGTATACGAAATGGGGCTATGAAAGGAAAAGGCTTAAGAAGCTCTGTTCTAGAACAATCTCAACTGCTGATATTTTCGAAATTTAACCCTATCACCTCGTCTCGGACGGTTTCATTCATTCATTCAATATCCAGGAGAGCTGAAGCAACCTTAAGGTTTTAGAGTGCAGGTTGAATCTCCGGGAGAAGAACATTCCAACAGACCGACAGACATCGTGAAAATTGATACAAAATTTACATCAAATATTGAAGGAAAATTTAAATTTCAAAGATTTAGGAGGAGACTGGTTTTTAGGGGAGATTGGAATACAAAAAGGAATGCAGCGATATGCGCCATGCGGGGGCGGGGTAAATATCCTAGTGTGTGGTTTTTTTGTCCACAGTTCATTGAAATATGGCTTCAGAAATTGCTTGGATGAGGCATATATGTTCTTTTTTGTAAACTGAAAACTATGAAAATATTTTAATATTCTACAGTGACTGTACTTAAAATTTCTTCTTTCTCAAATCAGATAAAAGGTATGCAAAATACTCGTGGTTAAATAGAAAACTGACATTAATAAGTTTGGTTGATTAAAAGTTGTCCCATGGACACTAATACAAACTAAAATGTGTTTGTCTAAAGTTGTGATTAAATTGGCTAACCGTATTTGTCTCTTAGAGGCATTATTTACTTGTAGATTCTTCTGAATTTCATTACACAAAATAAACAGCTTTTAACTTGAAATATATATTTTGAATAGCTAAATAATGAATTTTTATAAGTATTTTTAGAATGCAATTTAGTTTCTCAAAATATTTTAATGGTGGTATTCACAACCATTCTTTGGCTGCTACTCTACAGATGTTCTTTATCACTTTAATGGATGACTTTGCATAACCACATCTAACTCTTCGACCCTTAAATTTCTCTAACCATCAGGTTAACTAGTAGTTTGTACAGTTCAGTAGCATAATATTTTTTTACAAAAAGATTTTGAAATACTTAGAACATAATATTGTTTGATTAATCGTACTCGATTATATGAAAGAAGTACACAGCTGATGCTAAAATAGTAAACTATAATATAATGCTCTTATTCAAACATTACTGAATGAATTTCATAAGCAACTTTAATTAAAATGTTACCAAGATAGATAGACTTTTGTTACAGTAAAATGATATAATGAATAAGTGGAAAAACAGAAATCCTAAGATTTCATGCTGTTCAATTAAAACGTACCTTCTTTATCTCTCATTCTATCAGCTGCAATGGAAAAAAAGGCTCAGTTAAAACTAATAAACTATTATTATTTAATCAATATGGCAAATCTTATAATGGTTAAGTAATAAAACAGTATATGTAATGAATACTAATTTTTCTAGAGATAAATTGAATCTTGAAATGTTTTCTATATCTTTAGATTCTATATCTTTTGATTTTAATTACGCGTATTAGTATTAGTCGTCCTTTATACTCACATATTTAATGCTTGATTGGAGAGTGATTGAATATGTATTTGCATACTATCTTTATCTCTGAAGCATCTTCAAATCTCGCATTTCTTATATCTAACTGTTAAAAGTTTAAACTGTTAAGTTTTACCAAACCTAAACATTTATATAAGCTTTTATGAAAATCTTCAAAGCTACTTAATTGTAATTAAAAATTATTAATTTGTGTAGGAATTTAAATGAATATCAGTGAATAGTGCAGCATATTATGTTCTGTTAAGTATATTTATGTCACTGTTAAGTGCCTTTTTCTTGATACGAGTGGTCTTAATCACCCAGTTACTGAAACTTTCATTTCGATGTGAAATCAATATGCGGAAACGGCCTTGTGTCCCTTTGAAAGCTATAATATACATAAATTATGTTTAAAAAAGCATTGATATGAATAGTATTTTTTTCATTATTGGTATAAAAATTAGAATTCAATCAGTTGCATATTGAAAGAGCAGTAATTGAGAAGGAAATAATTTTCCTAGCTGGCACATTGCAGGCACTCCACCAAAAAGCAATATCGTGACGTTAAGTCATTCAAATTTAAAAGGATAATCTTCTTCTTTAAGTCTCCCATCTATGCCAGTGGGTGGACGCTTGACTCATGACGAATTAGCCATAAACCCATCTCTCTCTCTCTCTTATGGTTCTCTGGTTATGAAATCGAGACGCTGCCAGTGTATTACTGTCTCAGTATATGAAGAATCTGAATATAAAGAGTGAGACAAAAGTTCTTAAACTTTAAGGGTAAGTAAGTCATACGCAGATGAGATATGTTTACATAAGAGCATGCAGATGCAAGTACAACCATTATAGGGGGCTCATTGTAAGCACATGATGTAGGTTTGTTTCATGTATGAAATTACTTTTTCAAGAGACGTTGTAGGGAATATGCGTAACTCACTTGGGGATGTTCGAAATTTCATGAACAGTAAGGAAAAATGGTGCACAACAATGTCACGGCAACAAAGTGTGGGTTGGCATTGATGGAGATTGTTTGGTGGGCCCACGTCTGCTGCAATCACAGCTTCACAGAAGACCATCTCGGATATGATTGGAAGAAGAGTTACCCGAGATAATCTATTGTATCTCGGCATGCTTTTATTGTAACAAATGCATGATGGAATCCCAGTACATTTCAGTAAA
This sequence comes from Araneus ventricosus, assembly GCA_013235015.1. Lineage (NCBI taxonomy): Eukaryota > Metazoa > Arthropoda > Arachnida > Araneae > Araneidae > Araneus > Araneus ventricosus. The sequence continues at coordinate 49,327 of BGPR01000626.1, forward strand.
ATGATGTTGACGTATCTAGACGCAACATAACCAGCGAAGTGGATCGACAGGGACGGTTCCGTCATATGGTTTCCAAGATTCCCCGAACCTGTCCTCCTGAACTACTGCATATGAGGATAATGGAACCTGGTTTAAGAAGCCCAAATGACAATTGATGAATATTTAGTAGCTAAATTCATTTCAGCAGGTGCGCGGATCCGCAGTGGCATGGCATTGCATTTGGTACTACATGACCTTATCTAAAAATTATTTATTTATGTGTGCCCGAATTAAACTTAAAGTTTGTCTCAGAATTTTTGATTCACCCTATGTAATGCGAAACACTGTATAAAGAAATAAAGAGTTGTACATAAGGCTCTACGGAAGAAAAATATAACCGCAATCACTCACGGCAGGGTGGGTTGTCCTTGCACGTTCTGTTTGAAGAAAATATAACCGCAATCACTCACGGCAGGGTGGGTTGTCCTTGCACTTCCTCCTTTGCACCAGTTTGGCAGGGCAGGGCTTTCCACCGTTCTCAGGATTCAGCTTGATCATTCGTCTGCGCTCCTTGCGCCCGTTTCCACACGTCAGCGAACAGGACGACCACTCTGACCAGGGAGTAACCACACAGTCGATGACCGGAGGTTGCTCCTTGTTGTCCAGAGGCATGTCGGGGGACGTCGACAGAGGTGTGAGAGCACTTAAGGGAGCTGCAAGTGAAAAGAGCGCAGTTAAAAGAAATCTTCAAAAGAAGAAATTTATAAACAGATTAAACATGCATAAAAGATAAAAATGGAATTTTTTAGTAGAATAAACCATTTCTTTTGTAACGTTCGAATCAAGCTTGAAAAAAGTAACATAGATATATCGATTTCTATAGCAAATATTTCAAGTTATGGAGTTATTATGTTTGATTCCACTTACCCGGAAAATTTTGAAGGCAAACAGAGAAAGCATTCTCGTAAAAATAACTGACGTAAAAACCATTTAATTGCATAAAAAGTTGCGTTAAGCTGTAAATTTATTGTACAGATTTGATGAAGAAATAATTTTTTAAGTCATGAGTTTATCATATGATTTGACCATAAATATTTACTTTTTGTGGAAAATCATTGCTTGTTGAACTACAAAAATGACATCATCCAAAGAATAACAAAATTGAGGTTGGGATGGTCCAAAAGTCGGTTTACGAATGCGTATTAGCCGTTAAAGTAGGTACTATAATACTGCTGAGGGTATCACTGCCAGCAGTATTTTAGTACCTGATGTTAAAACTGAAATCATGTATCTATTATCCAAAATTTCAGGCTACAAGTATTTAGCTACAAGTGTTAACTGTTAATCTACAAGTCTCTGTTTTGTAGAATTTGACCATTTAACCATTTCTACCTCTGTTTCCATTTTGGAAAGGGAATTTTAATGCAATCTTAAAATTGAAATTTAAACACGAAAGTTAAGCGTTGTAATGAAAGACGAATAAAAAGGAATCTTATAAAAACATTTATTGAGAAATATTGAGTAAAATGATTTAAATTTGAAAAGAATTGGTTTAGAACATCCTTTAGCATAAAAATGACATAATTTCGGTCACATATATATGAACTTAGTGCCATTTTGTTCTCTGTTCCCTTCAAAAGTTGCAGATAATGTTTTGAGCCTTTGTATGCAATGAAGTTTTACATTCTATACTGCATTTAAGCTTAATTTATTCAGATTGCAAATCCATATCCAAGTTAATAGTTTAAATGGAACTTTAGTTTTATAAGAATGGTTAATAAAAATGTTATATGTAAGTCGAAATGAAAAAACTGTTGCATAATTTTTTAAAAAAATTCAGTAAATTTTTTAAATTATAATTCACTTAATTAATCTTTAATTTGCTTGATTCACTATGGCTAAAATTCTACACAGTTTACAATCATTATATCGAGAAATATCAATGAAGCTAAAAGAAAATATATCAAAATTTTAAGAGTTTGTATTCTAGTAACTAGTTATACAACATTTCAATTGCATTCAATAAGAGGTAATTGTTTTACTTAGTGACGACACTTGCCATACAACATTCACAGGAACAAATGAGTAATGCTTCTAGGCAAACATAGTACTAATCTGAAGAGGAAGCTACATTTATAGGATACACAAAACAAATATATGCTACATATAAAATGAAATAAGAATTACAGTAGCTAACTAATCAAAAACTATCTGATCTTTTCTGTTACATAAATTACATTTCTGGGAGTGATTTTTCTGAATGAAATGAGTCACATCATCCATTATTCTGTAATAATTCATCGCGGAAAGTACTCAGAGGTAATAATTCTAAATAAATTATAAAAACTTTCATATACCAATGAAACTTGTCACTAAATCTTATAGGAAGCTGAGAATATTAAACATAAACAACATCATCCAGAAGCTGGTGGATCATTAATGGTCTCGAAATTTTTATGTGTTTCTTTTTATATTTGATACATTATATATGGATAAACTTCAATTTCAATCTATTTAAACGCACAAATTCACTTTCCTACGATTTTAACTTATAAATTACCCTAAAAGTACATGAAGTATTCCTAATACTGCAAAAGTATCTCATAGTCTAATTTTTCTTCCTCGACTCTACTTTATCTTGATAATTTTTCTTTGTTGTTTGTTGCCTTTTATGCAATTGCTTATTATTTAAGCACTCTAAATAATCTCATTGGATATACAGAATAAGTCAAAAGTCCTTAAAGGAAAATTATGGGTAGATTCAGCACACGCAGATGCGTCGTTTCTATGCAGGGATATGTGGTCTCAAACGCAACTTACTGCCGTTAGAGCGTTAGAGGGTCACTGTGACAGAGAAGTAATGAAAAGAATAGGCCACAGAATGTTACAGGACTTCATGTTATTGAGAATGCCTACAGGGGCAAAGTTCTGGAAACACTTACTCCCCAAAATTTCCATAGGTTCTCCCATTGAGCCTTGCTGGCGACAGGTAACTTCCAAACAAACAATCACATACAATCTCGCCCAAGGCTGACTAAAACTCTGACGCCGAAGTGTTGTACTGGTCTGTTACCTTGTTGCTCGTGGCCTTTTAGAATTGCACAGGTTTGAACATTCATCATCCTGTGCCTTGAAAATGTGGTTTCATCCGTGAAATAAAAAAACACAGGGTCGGGATGTGATGGATCTACGTCAGATAACACAATCTTAAAGTATCAAAAGAAACCTTGAAGTTACATGCCGTTGACAATTATATATTATTCACCTGTAATGTGCGATGGCTTGAAATACAGAAACTAAATGCAAGCAATTTAACAATTTCTTTACAGAGTAAGAGTATTGCAAAGACCTTGCAAAAAGGCCTCGGTTTCTGATTCCAAAGAAGATCCATCTAGTATGTGCGTCTAGTACCCGATAAATCTGCTACCGATGGTCAAACGTCGACACGTTGGTGCGAGGGATCTTGGCCAGGTTTTCGTCCTCGCCCTCTGACCATGATTCAGACGTAATTACAACGTCCCAAAATAGCTATAGTGTAGCTTTGAAACTGGACGTTAAGCTAATAGATAATTAGGAAAATACACTAGGGTAAAAATAGTTGTACCAGGTCGGGCAAATCTGTTATCAAAGCATACGGAGAACACGTGGTGTGCCGCGCTGCAACATTGTAAAGTTTCACGATTTAGTGAAAAAGTTTCTTTAAGAAAGTGATTCCCTGATTATTGCATTTTGGACATTTCCCGATTTGACAACCACAGTTCCTTCCTTCGTTTTTTACCCTAGAAACACAAAGATACCGCATGATATTGCTCAATGTCCATAATATTGTACAACATTGTACAGTATCTTACGCTACTTGGATATTCTCGTTGATAGTAGATGGACTGCAGGGAGTCAGTTGCTGTTTAGCAGTCAACCACAGAGCTGATCAACGCAGTGTATGATAATCGTGGAATAATACTGCATCTGCTTGTACTTAGAATACGACTTATTGACTCCGGTTGATGTTTCAATTTACTATTATAAAATATGCGTCTAGCACTCAGATGAAAGCAATCACAGTTGTTGTCATAGTGAGAACGCCTTTATGGGTCTTTTGTTACAGTAGCGACGGCTAATATTGTAACATTCAACAGACTCGCCCGATATGAAACCGTGTGACTATTATTCCCTCTCCAAAAATAAATGAGGCACTGAGAGAAATCCAATATAATATACAGAACAGGTTATCCAAGATAAAAAGCCTTCTCTGGGGGACATCAATTAAATATCGTACAATATTTTTACGACATTGTACAATATTCGTAATTTTAAATGATGCCGTCAAAATACTGTTAAATATTTCAGGATATCTTACATTACTTGTGAATGCTGACGGAGTACGAAGCCTCCCAGAATTTCCACAGAATGTGGTAATCATCCGATATTATTTCATTAAAAAATGTAAAGCTTTGTATTTATCGTAATAAAGTCATTTCGAAGCATTAAACGTTTTGTCCTACTTTTTATCCAACCCTAACATTTGTTCAGATGTAGAGTATGTTTAAAAGGTTAGTAAAAGATCCCAGACGATGATTTCATCTTCGGGGTTGTCTCTTCAGTCATCTGTCTGAAAAGTCATAGAGAGTTCAAGGTACCTCAAGAATCTGTTTAGAAGGCATATTCTTAATGGTAATTCTATTACGGACAGTTCAGGGAGTTAAATAAAAGGCAGCAATTCGAGATCATTCTTTTGGGTGGCACATTAGACACTGGCTTTTTCTTCAGGGTGTCTCATTAATAATTTGTCGGAAAAGTCACGAAGAGCTCACCATCAAAAAGCTGTTCAGAAGGCATACTGATCAGAATGATACGTTCTTTAATGGACAGGTCGGGAGGTTAGTTAAGAGAGAAAGACATTCAAAAAGGAGAGTGAGAGAGGATAGAGAGAAAGAGGGGACTGACCACAGACGAGTCCTTTCTCCAGATGAACTTTGGCATCCTTCATGGCATAGGCGTAGGCAATCGCAGAAGGAGGCAGCGAAGCTCGTACATAGTCTACACACCAAGCAGCATGCGCACCAGACGAAGAGGAAGTTAGTGACAATGAGCGAGCGAACCCCAAACCCCTTCCAGTCACGGAGTCTGTCCCTTTCCAACTTTAAAGCAAAGCATATCCTCCTCGAGATATTTTTAACTTAAAATTGTCAACATTCAAATCCTAACGCCTTTCATACGTAGGCATCTACAGTGACGAAAAAGAAGCTAATATCTGTCATCTAAGTTCTTTGCTTTCAGAATGTGGTGATAGGCGCGAACCACAATAACAATACGCGCAAGCGCACGGCTATCTAAGAGGAAAGGTGGTGTAGAGAAATAATAATAAGTCAAAGCTGAGACACGAACAAAGCCTGTATTCTCCATACACCGGAGATTAATTTTGAAACTGTTGATGTAACAGCCAAACTTTTTAAACTTTTTATTGTTCTGTGTGAGTGTTATGTAATTCTGAACTTCTAATGTTAAATGCAATGTATATAATTGCAAAAAGCAAAATGCTGTCATAAAATGACAGAAGGGAATATAGGAACAATATAAGCAAAATAATCCAAAATGTATGAAGAAATAATACAAGTTTTAGGATCGAAAATGCCTGAAAAACAATAACAAATAAGTGACCTCTAGTTCAATGAACTTTTACATATAGGATTCCAAAGTTTTGCTTATTTTTTACTAAAATACCTCTTTCGAACTGACCCTCATATTTGTTTAACATTTAAAGCTTAAAATAGAAAAAGCAGCCCATAAAAATTTCATTCATTTTCTTGCAGTTGAAGTTAGAAAAGGAGCGTACCATGACTGGAAGGGTTTTGAGTTACACAAAATAGGAAAAGTAGGCTTTTATCAACAAGAAATATTAGCGAGTGGTGACAAAGGGATACAATTGAAAGGCTCTAAATTGGCTTTCTATCACAAATGAGTCAACAAAATTTAATCAGATGCAAGCAAGCATGCATTAAAATGATGAAAATCGAACAATTAGTGAACCTAATTTTCTAATACAAAATACTGTAGATAAACATTTCATACAAAAATTAAATGGTACGCTATAGTTTCATAGTGAAAACAAAATTTTTAAACGCACAATTAATTTACAACAGCATAAGTATATTTTTAATACCATTTTAAATTTGTTTAAAGTAGTAGCAAAAGTTTTATTGACTTTTTGAAAAAAAATTAAGCTGCATATAAAGTGTTCCTTTTTGCAATTTTAGATTAAGTAACTTTTTAATGCAATGAATAAGTTTCCTTATATGTGGAATAATTTCGATTACAATGCATCTTCAGAAAAAAATAACTATAGTATAATTACTGTAAATGAATCAAGATTCATTACAAACGTTTATAACTCATTTTGATGAGGCGTTGCTAAAACAGCCACATGAGTACGCAATTCTGTCTCTGTGAATAATACAATAAATGATAAAAGAACAAACGCAAGTAAAAAATCATCCATTTGGTGTTTTAGTGATCTGAAGATTAATTTTGATGAAGTTCGTTAAAAAACAGTGCAAGAATATCAGTGTAAACGACTAAACAAGCGTAAGGTACCTCTAATGAATATTATTCAGTAATCGTATGAATGAAACTACTTACTTTGCATGTAAACAAATACAAGCATTTAACTAACAGCGGTATATCGTAGTTTCTATCATAGAAATATGAATTAGTTGTTGACGTTACAGGATTTTGACATAGGCTGCTTGGAAACACTGTATTTGAGGGGTTTCGTCCCTTAAGCAATAAGGGGAATGAAATTTTAATAGCTTATTGGTACAGCATCTGCACTAGCCTGTACGTAGAGAAAAAAATCCTACATGTACAATATTTGCACTTCCTCTAAGGAAAATATCAATGCAATGCTCTTTCTGTGACTCTGTAATGGATATTGGCCGGTAGTATTAAAACTTCGCCAGTCTTGAACATGACGACAAAATGGGAAAAAACAATTCTTGTACAGAGCAGCTCAACTCATCTTACGATAAGTGGCTAATATAAGTCGATTTTATTGTATCTACAATACCTGGTTATTAAAAACAATTGCACTTATCACCAATGGCTATAACTTCCTTGTAAACAATGATAGGAAGAAAAAATTTGAACACAATACAGCTTCAAGTTTAGTTTGTGTACATAATAATCGCCGAATGTCACTTCTCTTGGTCGCATGGGCAACATCCCTGTGGTAATCCATTTCACTAGCATATGAAGCATTCTCTGTGCGTGCCTTCAGTTCGTTCACTGTTCCACGCAAAGGAAGCGTTAAGACAGAATCTGCGACATTTCCCAATGAAATGAAGATACAAGTAGTAATTCCAGAAGATTTAGACAGCCACATGCACAACATGTATGAAGCTATAGAATGTGGATCAGTGGCTGAGGACATGCTTCACAGTTTTTGACGTGAAATGGACTGCCGCATGGATGTTGTCCATGTGACCAAGAAAAGCCACATTGGGCAATTATTACGCATGTAAACAAAACTTTAATTTTCCTACTCAAATATTGTCTTCCCAACGTTGTTTATACTGAAGTTACTATCATTTGTAATCGGTACATATATTATGAATAATATTAATAGAAAAACAAAAAATTAAAAAAGAAAAATATAAAAAAGAAAAAATATATAGAAGAAACAGAAGAAGTAAACAATAATGATAACAATACACCTTTTTGCGCGCCCAACGCAGCAGCATCAAGTGATTGCATCAGCAAAATTTTCTACACTTAACCAACAAATCTCTATAGAATTAGACAACAAAAATTCTCTGATAATTAAAATAATTAAAACACATAAAAGAAAAATTAGAGAGTAAAAAATACAATGAAAATGGAAGAAATGGACGAGAACTCTAATGGCGAACTTCTTCAGAGTAGCCACTAGCCATCGGAGCTCTAATATGAACAAATTTTCTGTCGAAGGAATGACCAATAGTTAAAATTCATTCCTTCTGTGGCCTGAATCTGTCCATTAACTGCAATATAGTAAAAAGAAAAACTTAACAAAAACCCTTAAAACAAAACCAATAGAGAGACAAAAGAAAAGTAAATAATTACCATCTGCCAAAATTAGAAGCAAGAATGAAATGCGCTATAAAAATACGGGAACAAAGGAAGTAAAAATCTAGAGGCAAGCTCTTGGCTCCATCTATATAGAAAAATTCGAACTAATTCCCAGAAGAACAAAAAACTCTTCAAACTTTTTTTAATCAAGTTATCGACTTTTAGGAAATTATTAGGGTAGCCATTATCTATTAAGTTATTTTTTAAATTATCTAAAGCCTTAACAAAAGAAGAGTGGAGAATTTTATCAATTGTAACTGTGTTATAAATAATATGTTGTACTGCCAAATCCTTTACAGCGGTTAGTATCTTTTGTCATTTTTTTCTATCTAAATCGGCCTGTACAATTGAAAATTCTTGGTCAGGTATGACCTAGATGGTGACAGTAAAGACAAGTCAAATCATTGTCCGGACCTTGGAACCCTCCATCCTTCACTGTAAAGTTTTAATCAAGAACTCTCCCAGCAGTGTGGAAATGAAGAGGTACCTTACGATGGTTTAAAGTTATTTTGCCAATACAAAGATAGTTTTCTGACAGTAATTTACTTTAGAAACATTGTGTTTCATGTATCATTTCATGTATCACATTTTCGAAATAATAAAACAATAAAAGTGACTAAAGAGTGTGAGCAAGTCTAAGCAAAACAAGCCCTAGCTGAGGAATGAAAACAAAATGTACCTATGAAGTAATCTACAGGGGTGTTGGACCATGCATTTTCTCCCTTACCTCTCAGCATGGTTTCACACATCCTGTGGCAGTCGGCATACCGGTCGAAGTTGTTGCTGTTACCCCTGCAGCCCCCGTAGATAAACTGAAGGCACATGGTTCGACTCACGTCGTAGTACCAACGGGGGAAGTAGCCTCTGCAGGGGCCCACTTCTTTCGGCTGCATACAGTTCTCTGGAAGAAAATAAATTTAATAAATAATTTTAATAATAAATAATTTATTAACTCAGCTTTTAAAAGCACATTTTATTGGTGAAAGGTAGAATTTTTTTATATTTTCATTATTTTCTACTTTTTAACTTTTAATTAATTTATAATTCATTAGTATAACTATTATGGAATCTTGAAATTTTTTTTTCGAATTCATAATCAATCGGTGCCACTCGTATGGAATTAAAATTTAATGAAATTACTCTTGTATTTGATAGAAAAGCTCTGAAAATATTAAAATGGTGTATTTTCATCGAGAAGACACAAGTGTACAAAGTTTCAAAACTCAGGAATTGAGTCAAATCTTCAAATATCAGGAATTGATTGAAAAATCTATTATAGAATTCCATCTTTACGAACATGAAACAAGTCAAGTTAAATAAAAATTTGTAATAATCAGTTAACTACAATATGAAAGCAAAGTGTAAAATTAGAAGACCGATGATAACCAGCGGGAGTGGTCTCCCCTAAACTTTCTCGTATACTTTCAAAGTGGAGATTCGTCAAAATCTCGAGTTCGAATTTTTTTGACGATTACAATACTTTCTCTTTGTATACTTCGTATACGAGAAAGTAAAACAAAAAAACAAACAAACCTGAAATCAAATATCTGTTGCCACGTTTAAAAAAAATATTACTTTGAAACAGGCGCGATAAAATAGGCAATGCGATGAATATTAAAGCGAAAATTCTGATTTGGAATTGAATTCCCAAGAAAACAATTTATACTACCACAACCGTAACAATTGCAAAAGCGCGTGAATAAAAGATTTGCTGAAATAATGAGATCGGTTTGATTTACAACAATAAAAAATTGTTAACAATTGATGCTTGAAAACATTATTTATTGTTGTAAATAAAATTTATATTGGTAGCAATCTGTTAGTGTTGTAAATAAAATTTACAACAATAACAGATTGCTACCAATACGCATGCGCATGAGAATCGGATTAAAAGAAATTGAATATGCAATTTGAACGCCTCTTTTTGACGGATTTGGTCCAAACTTTTATACGGACCTACATTCATAACGATAAAACTGTGTACCAAATTTTATCCATTTAGCTATTCAAGTTTTTGAGTTATAGCGTTCACATGACCGCGGACATACAAATAGACAGACTTCCCGTTGACGGATTTTGTCCAAAATTTGATAGAAACCTACAAATTATGTTCAAAAACCACATACCAAATTTCATCCCCGTAGCTCTAATAGTTTTCGAGTTATCGTGTTCACAGACAGACACACACACAGACAGACAGACATACAGACATAATTCCAAAATTGTGTTTATCGTACTCAGGGAGGTCTAAAACGTGGAGATCCGTCAAAATCTCGAGTTCGAATTTTTTGACGATTACAATACTTTCTCTTTGTATACTTCGTATACGAGAAAGTAAAAAGTTATATAAATGGGAAAATTAAAAGACTTTATATCATCAGTTATTAATTCTGAAATAAAATCTTAACGACAATTACTTCGATTAATTTTTACTTAGCAGGTGTTTGATTAAAAATTTACAAAATTTAATTAAACATCTGCTTTTCAGACAATATATATAAAATAAATAATTAGAAAATTTGAGTTTTTTTAATTAAGTTCCTAAGTTTTGAAAAGCGAAGAAGAGCATGTAAATAAATTCTTGACGAAACAATAAAACGAAACATTTTTTGATTGTAACGTTTAATAGGAGTTCACGCTTCTATTGTAGATACTGCTAGGTTAAAACAAATTTAAAATATATAGTTAGCTTTTATTATTATTTGATATTTTTCAACTAAACGTGTTGAATTAAAGATGAAATTTTCCTCAACAGAACAAATATTCCCCAAGAAACTTCCTTCCGTATATAAGGTGGAAATATACATATGCTAAATATTGCTTTAGTATGTGTGTATTTGATAGATAATGGGACTTAACAGAATGAATATTCAACGAAGTTCATTTAATTGGAGTGAGCAGCGTTGTAGGTAAATTCATTAGTATTCCATCATTAGTCATTGCGCTATACTTAGATCTCTTAAACGGCCGCATTATCATTCGCCACCATTAAAATCTATTACTGTGGTAAAACATATGCTAATTCTTGCTTGTAATCAGAATAATGCCATCATTTATAAGGCCTTTCATCGTTATAGATTTCCGTTTTATTCAATGAGGATATGAAAGGTCTTTTAGAGTTAAATGTTAATGCCAAATCTCACCGTAACGAACTTCAAGAAGTTAGTAATGGAATCATTCATAGTCAAACGATAGAAGAAAAATGTGCGGTAGTTTAAATATCGAATTCTATAGCGCACCTATAGAATTCGAGGAGGAAAAACGATGTAACGTCACCACAGCATAAAACATGTAGATAAATATAGGCGACTTTCACATTTATGGTTGGTATGCGTGTATTATGATATGGGGATTAAAGCGATCCTATTTCATTTTATCGAGGACTAGCAGAGGCAAATTTCAGGTTATTATGCATCAACATCAATTTAACACTTTCACGCCGACGGGTACCACAGGTGGGTCGCGCACTTGAATGTTTCATCAGGCGGTGAGTACCACCAACAATTTAGTTCGTTTAGTAACTAGAAAAAATTTCCAAATAGTTGAAAATTAAAATGATGGAAATTTAACATATTAATTGAAAAAGTGGGATTTATTATATATCAACTCAATATTATAAACATAACTTATATAATAAATTCAATAAAAATAAAGAGCAACAATGGTTATCATTGTGGTGAAATTTCATTTTTCACTTTGTTTCGGCGCCCCCCTATAAAGCAAAGCGCCCTTGGAGTAGCCGCCCATGGGAGAGAAACATGAATTGCAGCGCCGGCATGAACGTGTTAATGGTCTTTGTTCTTTGTTATGCTCTTTGACTATGTCGTATAGGGAGCATGCAAAGAGAAAGTATTGCCATCTTCAAAAATAAGACTTCGAGAGATTGATGAATCCGAGAGTTTGAAGTATTGTCATCTTCAAATATAAGACTTCTAGAGTTTGATGAATCCCAACGTTTCACACCTCCTCGAGTCCGAAAAAAACATTTTTATTTTTGTTTTACGTCTGTCTGTCTGTGAACAGGATAACTCATGCAATGGATGAAATTTGGTATGCGGATTTCATACCCGAATATTAGATCCCTTCCAAATTTTGACTGAACCCGTCAGAAAGAAGTCTAACCATGAGCATGTAAATATGAAAGCCGATCCATGCGACGAGATAGATGGATGAAATTTGGCACATGGTTTTTATCAGTAAAATTTCGGATCTGGATAAAACTTTGTAACAACTTTAGCAACTCATTGAATGTCTGTCGATTCCTGTGTATGGTAAAGATATAACTCAAAACGCAACAAGCTAGACAAATGAACTTTTGTATGTGATTTTGTACACTACGATTGCAGTCGATCAAGGAAATAGTTCCAAAATGAATACTCGATACACTTTATTATACGACGAGGCTAGCACAAAACCGGCCAGACAGTGGAAGAGTACGAGAAAGTCGAGGGAAGAACAGCCACCAGTTTGGGTTCAGTTTTCGCTTTTAACCTATTTCTAGGTCGGAGGTGCTATACAGAATAGCCAACTAAAGAATTTTCTGTTTAATGTCCGATATCGAAGCTATGACTGAAATGGACCTTGTAAATTTGCATGATGATTAGATGATGCAAACCTACACTCCCTTTTACAAATTTCTACAATACAACAGCATAAAAAAAGTTTGAAACACAACGTTAACATACTCACAATATGTGCATCTAGCATACCAGCGATACATGTGCATCTAGCATACGAGCGATACATGTGCATCTAGCATACCAGCGATACATGTGCATCTAGCATACCAGCGATACATATGCATCTAGCATACCAGCGATACATGTGCATCTAGCGAGATATTTTCATACCAGGAGCATTGGGAATATGAGTTATGATCCTCATGCTTCAAATAAGGCAACTTTTAAGTGAATCAGATGTGACATCATCATTTTAGTGCCATTTTTCGAAAACTAGGAATTATAGAGATAGGTTTATTGGACGCTTATGTGAATAAAGAACAGTGCTGTGCCAAGATGATGAAAAAATTACGGAATATCATATATACAAAATGATTTCTAGTTTATGGTCGATGAGATGTTGTTCTCATCATCTGAAAGTTTTGAATTACAAATCCGTCCCAAAATAGCCCTGTTTTTTCTTCAAAACGGGAAGCAAGTTTATTTAAAACTAAACTATATGGCATCTTAACACAGCTTATTTCTCGAAAAAGATGTGGAAAACGCATTTGTCAACCCCCCAATTTTAAATCTTTTAACACATTCGCTGCCATTATTCACGTCTGCGGTTAGAACCATCTATCTAATTAGATGACCCCTTCTCTGCCATCTCTTAACTATAGTAGATAAGGGACCATCTAATTAGATAATAGGTTCTGGACACGCCAGCGTGTAATGTGTTAGGAAGTTTTGCTCTCTAAAACATACATTTACACATATAGACAGTGGAAAACGAGTTTCAAGTTTTATAAATAAAAATAAAGATTTAGAAAAATAATAAAAAAAGTAACGTACTTTTCGACAGTTCTCAGCTTGGTCTTATCAAAGACCATTGAAGTCTTAAGATTTTAAACGATTGTGGTTTAAAATTTTAAAGTCTCGTTAGGTTTTTATGCCCTCCTCCCAACACACACACCAAACAAACACACATTTACATATACAGCAGTGACAACGTGTGTTAACAAAATAAGTGAAAGCTGCAGGGTGCCATTACGCCTAATTAAACTATTCTAAATATGATCGAAATGTATTTAAAAGTAATTGATATATTTGGATAGAATGTAGTTTTAAACTCCAGTAAGTGACCCATATTCTGTGTATAAAATAAACCTTGATTAATTTAATGGAACTCTTTCGTTAGTTCCGAGACGAATAGCAAGACGCATTACGTCATTGACCGTATATTTACGCATATTGTCAACTTGAGTCAACCCTGTCTATAGTTAAAGCTCACTTTTTGCTTCGATGAGATTGACTGTACAGTCTGGCTTGTCCGCTGTACAGGGTGCTTTCTGCATGAGTTCCACATTGCACATGCTGAGGGCGGCTGGACTCAGATACAGTCTAGTACGGACTTTCAGTCCTTTGCCGCAGGTCACTGTGCACGGAGACCACTCGGACCAATGAGTTACAGCACATTTGGGATCAACCTGGAAAAGAAAACGTCAAATGAATTCATTCATTATCAGACTTTGGCGAGCTGTTTCATATCTTACCTTGTTTTTCATATTCAAATCTCCAAAAATAAATTTTGGATGCTCAGTCTTGCAATTTTCGTCACTTGCAAATCGAAGTCACGAAAACTGCTGTTTTCATTATGGCAAAAGTCAATCTTGAAGGTTGATTTTTGCAATAAATGAAAAAAGAAGAGGATCTTTTATCTCCACATGACATCACTTATTTTAATATGAAAATGAACTAATTTTCATAGTTTAGCATTACAAAAATATATAATGTTTCTTTAGAACTTTAAAGGCTTTGAAAAGAAATACTGCTTGTGAGTAGTACAAGTTGAACTCGCAGGGCAGGAAAATTTTCCTAATAATTTGATGTGATTTGCTATATTGATGTCCAGGTTTGTAACTCCATAATGCCGCTTCAAGTTGTTTCTGGCAATTTTGCCTATAGTGAGATCAATATCTGCGCTGAAAACAATTGCCCGAAAAATACTTGCAACTAAAATTGACCATTGCACTAGAATGATCTTTTTATCATAAAATCTTATCTACTTTAGTTTGTCGTATTTTTATTTAACTATTTCAAATAATTTTTTATTAAGTTAAATTAATATAGATATTATTTTATTAATATACTTTTGTTTATTAAACTACTTTAGTGGTGTTGAGATAAAATATTATTTCACAGCGTATTTTCATATGAAGTGGTGTTTTGTTTCCGATCCCGTGACCAAAATAATCTTCGAGTAAGTCTTAAAAATTAGTATTGTAAGAGGATGAATCATTCTAAATTCGGAATATAGAAGCGTGAACAGTATATTTCCAGTATACTGTTTTTGTTTTCATAAAAGAATTGCACTGTCCAGCTTAAACCATAAAATTCCTCTTTCAGTGTTCTTGTAACAAAATTGACACGATTCGGCTCGATTAGTAACTGATACTGTACCAAATTTGGCAGGGGTAGTAATTACGGCATGGGAAGAACAAGTCAACGAAAAGGCTTGTAGCTCAAAACGTTATAAAACAGTTTGTTGTATAACGTAAGAAGTATATCGAGTCCAGCTGTTCTTTGATATATCCTTCGGAGCAAAGGTCATCCAAATTAGTACTGATGTTGTTGCCTATATAACTGCGAATTTGTATGTTGAATTTTTTTACCTGCGCTGTTTGCAGATTCTTGGCTAAGTAAACTATAAGACCGCTATTTTTCTCCTATCGGTGACGTTTTGGGTTACAATTTTTTGCTGTGTATTTCTGCTTCCCATATTGCCATTAGTCCATCTGCCAAGTTTAGAGCAATTCCGGTTGTTAGATCGAGCTAGAGGCGACTGCAAGTAGAGTCAGTTTAATTCCAAACGACTTGTAGATCCAGAGCAGAAAGCATGCTTTATTCAGATCGAGAAGATTACAATTGTCGGATAAAAATAAATAGATTAGTCAAGTAATTTGTAAAGAAAGAGAAAACACAATGTAATAGTCTATATTCGAACATGCCTTGGTATTTTTCATTCCATGCACCATTTATGGTAAATGAGTTAAAGACAATTCATTAGTGTTCACGCTACATTTAGGTTAGAGGGATATTTGTTAGTTACAGGAAAGGGGCTTTTCTAATGTAAAAACTGAAAATATTATATACTGGTTCAATGGTGGTTTCTGGAACTGCTTGTTCGTTCTGTCTTAAATCCTCCTTGAACTTACGCCTACCATTCCTCCTACGCTGAAAAATAAAATTAAGTTTTTACCACCTACATTCCTTTGTTGTTGTTGTTGAAATATAATATCTTATTTCAGGAAGAACTTTTTATTGTGCAGTTAATCATAACTTACTTGATATAAAACTTCCAGAATACAGAGAGTTTCTTCAGAAACTCTGCAGAGCGAGAATTCTCACTCGTAATTCATAAAAAAATCGACCAAAGAAACATACATCTACGCAGATATTTTTGAGAAAACTGCGAATGAAAAATAATGAAGTCATAACCAGTGCGCGGGAAACTAGTTTCATTAGAAACACGAATGGCGATATTTACTTATATCAAAGCATTTAAAGAGGAAGATGCTTAAAATGAGCACCATGGATATCGAAGTATGCATGTGTAGCCGCAAAATGGTTTCCGGCATACGATCCAGTCTGTGTATTGTCAACAAAAGTTAAGGCAACATACAGACGAACAACTAAGTTCCTTTCTGTAATAACTGGAGTATATCAAGTCCTTCATTTTTCCCTATAGAAAATATTCCACAGGGGACAGGTACGGGCGATCGAAGCGTCCACACAACCAAACCCCCCACGTCATCTTCAGCGACATGAATATTCTCTATCCAAACAATTACGCCCAACAGTGATGAAATTCGCCGTTGTTCTATAGTGCTGGAACCATAGGTCCCATCTTGCAGATAAGGATATGTCGTCGAAGTTATGGCATTACTTATTTCGTTTAGGATAAATACCAGGTATGAATGCCTCGTGAGCCTGTGATGCAACGGATGGGTATCATGATAATCGCACGATAATCAGTCTCATCTTCCTGCAGGTTTGCACGATGCTAATAAATTTATATCCACATATGAGGTCATGCTTTTTCTTTCTCATTTTCTCGAGATAGTTGCGTCGTAAAGGTGTGCCTTTTGGCCAATATTTTATCTTCTCTAGCGAATATTTGTGTGCTCTTTACATTGCATATTATTAAGAAAACTTTCCAGCAGCTGTGTTTTGTGAGCAACTTTTGAACGCTTATAGTTCCTTTTAAAACACGGACCATTTTTTTAAACTAAGGCGTGCTGAAATGCATATACAACGAATGAAGTTAATTCGCGTGACAATGTAGTTATATGATAAATGAAACTGTGTATGTCATCTAACAACTGCACTTTGTCATACGGTGTGGTGAGAAGTCTCGTACTTTTTCCTCCTGTAAGATAACAATGAATTCCTAAATTAAACTGAGTTGGCGCTCTTGACGTGTGTCACGTGGCCATGAATGAAGTCCATTACCTTTAGAGGACAAACCATTTTGTATAAACATTTACCAAATCAAGTTAAATGTTATTTTGAGTTGGAAATTTAGAACGGAGCTATTATAAACATAATGCCTTATTTTCTCTCTTTCTTGTTGTAGACAACTTTGTTCTTGATTTCTTCAAGTGCATTATAAGAAATTAAATAGATTAATGGATTATTATGTAAATAGAAATTAATTTAGCTCTCTAATTAAGTCTCTGAATCGCAATAATTGCCAATGATGGTAACCATTCTACAAAATAAATAATTCAATATTTTAAAATATCTTTGATAAATATTGAAAACTGCAGGACAAAAAAAAATTGTTATTTACAGAACAAATGCAAATCTTAACAGTACAGAAACTTTTGAATGCTCATTAGTATCTTCAAACACGTCGTTGAGAATATGTAGATTTTCATCGATTATAAATTATACCAGAAAATGACATTCATCTCATCTATTTCAAAGACGTTCTTAGTGAACAAAAAAAGTCAATAAAAGATTGAAAACAATATGAGAGTTATAAAAAATATTTTTTTGACCCAAACCCGGCAATTAATCTGTACATTTTCCTCCCTCTCGATCATAATTACAGCGACTTAAAAAGAAGAAAACCAATTTCGGTGTTTAAAAGTGACTCAATACATTTTCGAAATAAAGGAAACTGGTTGTTATTGTGGAATTCTGAACACTGTCAAGGCTGTAGTTTGGCATAATAAAAGACTGCATAAATGCATTCATGCTCACATTTAGAGAATATTGGTAGAAATAATCTTGCATCTGTTGGCTATATTTTAATACATTTATAAAATAAAAAATAAAATTTCTTTGTATGAATAAATTTTTAATAACCATACAGAAAAAAGCAATGGCATCAAACAAAATCCTTGGGAACAGTTCATTTTCAATAAAAATAATCGTTTTTACTCGATAACCGAATGTTTCTCTTTGCTAAATTTCAATTAAATATCTTTTTGAAATCTTTGTTTTAACCTCATTGGCTATTTTTTAGCTTATTTGAAAATATCATTACATTAGTAATTACGATAATTAAAATGCGCAAGTAATATAAAATTATCAGTAGCATTGAAATTATGTTTTCAAGAAATAATAGAACGATAAACAACAATTTCTTGATATCCATGCAAAGCTTTTATTTTTGTAGATCACTATGAGTGATTAGCAGATAAATATACTGTCTGTCTCTCTCAAGAACTAGTTAGATAAGACCTTGTAGCCACAGAAGCCGTATGTAGACTGTAGTAGGTGAGAGAAACGACTGAAAAATTCATTTAGAAACAGCTATTCAGCAGCAAATGAAAATATTTTTTATAAATCTTATAAATCCTGTTGCTTTTTGATATATAATGTCTATAACTACCTGAAATTACAAACAGGACCAATTTTTATGAACGATCGGGAATATTAGAAGTCTCAATACCATTAATGTATTTTTGTTTTGTTCACAGCGCTTCTTTATAGATTACTTTTTTCAACACATACTTCGATAATAAGTAAGTTCACAGTAAAAAGAATTGCAACACCTGACAATAATGATGTCTACTTATTAATAAAACATAGATATCTGCACGAATTTCGTTAAATATTGTTTAAAACTGACCCTAACTCAGGAAATCTGAATAAAAGTAAATTTAAAATTTTTAAAACCCTAAAAATATCTTCAGATATTTTGGTTTAAAACGAGAATAATTTAGTTTCTATGAAGTAATTATTGTTTAAAATTAACTTAATTTCGATAATATAACTTTATACATCAAATATTCGAAGTCCAGAAATAAGTAAAGGACTGTTTTTTTAATTGATAAAAGTCCTATTTTGTAATATAAAAAGATTTTTAAAAATAAAATGCAATTGATATCCCTTGTCTAAAGAGTGCGAAATTAAAATCTCAATATGCTAAAATATTTCAATTTTTGCTTCATATATAATAAGGAAATTACATAATCGAGGTAAGTTTTGTCGTACATAAACAAACACATTAGCTGTTTTGTTTTCTCCACTATCTAATTAGATAACGCCTTACGTATTGGGAATTCGTTGTTTTAATTCTACTAATAGTCCGCAGAACACTTGAGATGATTATGGATTCCACCCATAGAGTTATAACGTTTTGTTAGTAACTTAATTTCAGATTATAAGTTTAAAACGAAGATAATTCGATACAAGTTTGAACCATAGACACGACAGTTACAAGGTGAAAATTTATAAAGTAGTTTTATTTGCATGGGAAAAATATAAAAATAATAATTTAACCCCTTCGCAAATAATAAAGCTTAAAAACAATCAACAAGAAAAAAATAGAAAAATTTTTAAAGAAGAATCTTAACTTAAACTTTAAACTAGAACAACAAAAACAACCAAAAATATTTTTATTTATAAACAATAAAATTTAAAGAGTAAAATTTAGGAAAAAATTAGAAAAAATGAATATAAGGTTTAAGTAGCGCGCAATTGCAGCAGCAAAACAAAACACAGAGAAGAATGGAAATCAAGATCATACAAAGATAGCCACAAAAAATTAAAATAAAAAAACTCAGAGTTAATCGAATAAAACCAAAAACAAACAAGGAATCCATTCTAGTCCACTTTTTCAAGGGCTAAGAACTATTCGAAATGGATTCAAAATACTAATTGGGAAATTTTTCTGTAAGAAGCTAGCATTACGCCAAACATAGCTTCCCATAGCCCGAAATTTCCCAAACAAAGGACAATGGAGATTTGTACACATGTTATTATTTGCAAATAATAAAATGTCTGACTCATCCACTGAATGATAGAATTTTTGATATTCAAATGTCTAATTAAATCAAAGCAGCAATTAATTTAAAAGACAAAAATGGTTTGGATAAGCTTAAGAATCTTAGGCGTCATCAGCGTTCTTATGTGGATTGCAATAATAACGAATATCTCAAATAGGGCTTTTCATCTAATGAAAGACGCCAAGGGGTTAAGCAGAAATGATTTCCATATACTATTAACTAAAATAGCACATAAATTCATGAAGCTAATTTTGTCATGATAAAATGAGGTGTTTTAAAATTATTATGATCATTATTTAATCAGTCCATTACGAATAATTTTAATCTAGAATTCGTTTTATATATAAGAAAATAAGAAGGTTGCGCAAAATGTGTAGTAGATGATGTCTCCATTAAATAACGCCACATCCATTTTAACAGTATTAGTAAGTTGACAAACGCACAGAGAGAGAGAGGATTATTTACATCCTTTTATGGATATTTTAGCTATTCATCAGCGTGATAACTTTTGATTATGATAACTTTCAATCTGTAGGCAAGTCCTTACGAATGCCCCAAGCAATACAAAAATGTGAAAAATATACGAGGTAGAGCCAATAAATTCCCAGAATGGTCGCTTACATTCACGCAGGTGTTCGTTGGAGGGGAAATATCTTTTTTGGAGGTTGGCAGCACTAATAAGGAAAACACACAGCCATCTGGAATTCATTTCCGGTACTGTTGGCGTTAGCTGCAGATCATTTCTGACAAAGAGAATTTTTCATTCGTCGGATTTTGAAATGTCGTCTTTAGAGCAGTTTGCAAACATCAAATTCTGCGTTTTGCTCGAGAAATCACATTCTGAGACGCTCGAGATGATGAAGAAAGCATGCGGAAACGATGCCATGAAAAAAAACGGCTGTGTACGAGTGGCATAAGGGGAAAGTGGGTACAAGGCAAAGTGATGTTGGAGGTGACTGCAACATGTAACGCTTGATGTATGATGGTGAAATAATGGCTGAGGCATGCTTTGACATCTTGAGAACACAAGTCCATTTAGAAGCAGTATTTCAAGCCTAAACTTATTATGTATGATGGTATCAAACTCATGATATGTAAGATTAGATTAAGCATGTAAGTGCTACCATACACAAAGAATTTCTTTCGTTAAAGGGTGTTAATTTTGACGGACTGTATGTTATTTTGTAACACTGAGATATTAAGAAAGATATTTCAGTTGAAAAAAATGTTACTTGTGGAAAAAAGGGAGTTTCCTAAAATGTATTCAAACCGTTTGCAGTAATTTGTAAAGAGCTACTTCCTTAATTCACAGTAGAGACATTCTGATTCTTAAAGAAATCTGATAACTTTTGATTTAATATAATCACCATGTTTAAAGTTTCATATTTAATGTTGTCGAGAAAACAACATACATACAATAAATTATCATTAAAACAAGAAAAACTAGATCAGACTTTTTATTGCTAAATCGTATATAATTTAACCTCTGGAGCTAATTTAAAATTTCTTAAAAATGTTTTTGTGCTTAAAATACGTACAATTAATGGCAGATCAATATAGTTTTGCGTTTAAACTAACTTCGGTTTAGTGAAGATATATTGTTGGGACACGCTATAAATTCTTACATCGTATTTAAGAGTTAAGAAGCGTATAAATTGCGTTGTTATTGCGTATTGCTTATTTGTAAAAGAAGTAACGGAATATTCAGTCTGTTAAAAATGATTACCTGGTAAATCACCTGTTGACGTAAATCTTTCTTCGGATCTGATTGTAACTAATCAAGAATTGAGAGGGATTGTTAGAAGAAGGAAGGATGTCTGCAATCCATAGAATTATTTGTGACTAGGATTATTCTTCACCAACTGAAGCAAAACTTTTTCACTTCGTAGGTTACGAACAAGATATAAAAATATATCTATATTTTATTATATTATATATATAATATATAAAATAACGCACAAAGCGTATCCGAGAGAAAGTAGCGTTTTTTCTATAAAAAGCACAACTGACTTTTTAACATAATAATTTTTATTACACTCGAAAGCAATTCACATAAATCTATCTTACATATAACCCACCGTTATGTAAGAGCTCTCGTATTTCGATAGTGTTTTCTCTATTTAAAAAATGGACCCACTGAGGAATGATGATAACCACTGAGC